>JAQFXW010002996.1:0-12370 GCA_034693945.1 Dendrobaena attemsi
GTCAAAGGATTAAGATTTTGCGCCTCTGAGTAGTTTCTTGAAGAGGCGCTATATAAATGTCCAGAATGAATGAATTTATGTTAACATGTAACTCAAGTAATTAATGATCCTCAGCAAAGCTGCAGTAACTTCTTGAAATGGCAGTGTAATGATACACGTGTATCTAGCACCCTATGGAGTGCCATATAATTATGTAAGCTACAGAAGCCGGTGCAATAAGATCATCCATCCATGTGCAGCCGGCCTTTGACCCCTTGAATGGGGTTATGCACAAGACAAGGTAATGAACGGAAATGAGGAACAGCCTGGTTTGGAACATGTATGGCATTTTGTAGATCAGAGACATGCTTCCAGAGCGAAATTGAAAGCTTAACTTAGACAGTAGAGAGTTAACTGATCTGGAGGAAATCAGCAAACGACCGTTTGGGCAACATGTGATAAGCGAGGAAATGAGAAAATGTTGTTGGCGTCTACACAAACCAACCAGAGCAGAATTCAATGCAAACTGTGAAGCGTCTTGAGCAACCATACAAAGGAGTAAGATGAGCTTAAATGAAGCGCTGAAGTAAAGGTAATAAAGAGGAATGAATGTTGTAATTGGATGATGCAATGAATGTAATGATGCAATGAATGATGTAATTGGAATCAATGATGTAATTGGGTTTAATGGACCACCACAGAAGAATAAAAAAGAAGAATAACAACAAGTAGTTGATGACAGAGGTAATTAGAAACCCTCCCAGTACAATCAACAGATTTCTATTGCATCTCTTCAAGTATGCTGCTACTACTACTCAGAGACACTCAAGATAATTCATAAGTGGCATTAGAATCGGATGATACCGAATGTTACATTGAAGGTCAGAATGGCAAGATGAACAATCGTGCATTCGACCATATGTTGGTTGCAGCCATGGTATGTGGTCTTATGCGAATGATGATTTGTTTGTATTTGTCTTCCCTAGATAACTGTTACCATAATGGATATCTGCACAACCTGGGTGATAAAATTAAGGAGAATTGCAACAACTGGTAAGTGACCATGCCATTTTCAGTCAGTTATTTTGTTTATCAATAACTTCAACCTAGACAATAAGTAGTGAGACAATGACATTAATGCCTTGCTATGGTAGCAACTAAATAATGGAGGCATAGAATGGAAGCAACTATCCAAATCTAAAATTCAAATACCTCCTTCAAGACACATCATATGTTAATATTCTCATTAGCGAGTTACATGCAAAGGATGGTTCATCTAGCTGCACTGTTGATTCTGAATCTAATTTAGTTACACTGATTTAACTATATACAATTATTGTTTAGTTGGCAAATTTTTACAAAATAAATATGTTTTATAACTCAGCAAAGATATGAATGCTATAATTGTATAGAAACTGTCAACATTAATAATTGCTTTCATATTCAATTATTCAATTCACATCTAGAAAGTTATGAATTGCAATGCCATATGAAAATTCTGTTTTCATTATTATTGCTCTAGCCAAAATTTAATTTAGTTGTGACAATGCTCTAAACCTTTTGACGGATTACATGTACCTTCGATTAGTTAACTGTAGTTGTCATAAAACCAGAGGCGTAGCAATGGAGGGGCGGGGGGGCGAGTCGCCCCGGGCGGAACTTGGCAGGGGTGGAAGAGACAGAAAAGTAGCGAAAACAGGCCCTTTTTATTGAAAACAGGGAGCAAAGGAAAAGGCAGCAGATCTCATTATGGGTGCCAAAACGGAGGATTGGTCGTAAACAGAAGGACGGATGGAAGAGAAATAGAGATTTGAGGCGAATGACTAAAAAAAGGTCATCAGAAATTTTGGGAGGGAAAATAAGGAAATTTTAAGCGAATGACTAAAGAAAAAAAGGTTGTCAAAAATTTTGGTTGTAAAAGGCGGTAAATTTGGGACTCGCCCCGGGCGGCAATGCGGCTCGCTATGCCACTGCATAAAACTGTTAAAGTTATTTTAATAACCATGAAGTCTAAGTATCACTGATGTCATTTGAGTAACTCAAAGGCCACTGATGGCAATGGAATCTAAGTATCACTGATTTCATTCAGTGCTGATCGTTATCTAATGATGTATGTTGGTTTAAGACTTCGTTCAAACTGTCACAGAATATACACCGTGGAAGGTCGTCTGCGGGCTGCCAGCTGATTTTAAGTGGCCCTCCAGAGCTGGCTAAACTGTAGCACTTTGTGTAAAATGATGGAAAAGACAGCCTCTGGCCTACTTTGGATGTTATTGATTCTTAACTTGGCTCATCATTAACAATGTGAACACTGAAATCCAGTTCCCACTACACAAATTAATTTTGAAATTATTACGATTGTTCAACAATGTATGTTAATAAATATAAAGAAATTACAAAACTGTAATGTTAGTCGTTGTTGAGTTTACTTATGCGGCCCGCGGGTTCAAAAACAACGTCTTTGTGGCCCGCGGCGTCAGAAAGGTTATCGTATTTGGGATTTAATAGGTAGTGGAGTTTAGTAAATGTGATGATTCTGGTGACAATTGGTGTCATTTTGATGATGAGTGGTGTTGGCCTGGTGCCAAGTGGTGCTGGTCTGGTGACAAGTGATGTTGACCTGGTGATGAGTGTTGTGGGTTTGGTGATAAGTTATTTTGGTCCGGTGACATGTAGTGCTAATCTGGTGGCAAGCGGTGTTAATCTCGTGATGAGTTGTGTGTTGGCCTGTGATGAGTTGTGTGTTGGTCTGTCTGTAGCACGTGTGTTCATGCTGTCATTAAAGTGGAGATTAACTGGAAATGTACTCAGAAGATCTGCATTGTACGAAAATCAGTTCTGAGCCTCATCAACAATCCAGAGAAGAAACACAGGTCAGCTACTGCTAGCTGTGCTGATGATTTACTTCTATCTGCTTATGCTCGTTTTATTACTGTGTTGTGGGTTGACTGGTAGATTAGATTGCACTGGACAAATTCTTTGCCCAACAGCCACATGCGTAGAAAATACCACTACGACCTTAACATCCTATTTCTTGCCAGCCACATTTACATTTAATTTTTTTAATAGATATGTTAACTGTTTAACTGATCTGTTAGTTTAGTGAATGGCCCCGCATAAATATTGTGCGAGTCAAGGAGATCTAATCTATTCTTGTAATTGTAATTTAGAGGAACAAAGCAATTCAATATCATTGATCAAACTATCCATGACACATTTACTAAGAGAAAGAAAATGGATTTCAGTTCAAGCGTATCGATTACTAGCTGCATGAAAAATTGTAAATGCATGCATGCATTCATTCATTCCAATGATTTATATAGCACCCCTTCAAAATGACTACTCAGAAATGCTCCCAATTTCAGCATGGTTAAAAGAGCAGCTTTTAGCAAAATGTATCAGATTGAACCCTAGCAAGCAAGCACAGCTGCAAAGGTAGCCCATTCCAGAGAAAGGGTCCAACAACCGAAAAGGCACGTTTTTGCCTAGGTGTAATTGTAAGGTACCTGTAGCCCCAGTTGTTGGGCTGGGATGACATAAGCAGCACTTTTTCATATGGTGAAGTGCAATGAGAACTGTGCTTCTTTGAGTTTTGCTCTATTGTAGAGTGGTAAATAGACAGACAGGACAGAGGACCAGAAGATAAGGGAGACAAAATGACTGCATAGGTAGGTAGACCTTGTATTACACAGCTATTCATGTGGACCTGATGAACACAAGATTAGAAGCAGTCAAAGACAAGTCACCAGACTCACCACAGCGACCACATGGCAGACAGTTCATACACACACACACAACCATTGATAGTTTGGACAGAACCCTGAATGAAATGAGGTTGCGACCTCACTCTGTCAATTGTCGTTCAAGGTATCTTAGGATTGTAGGCCTGTGTTCAAGCTGTCCATTGTGTGTCTTTTCTTCCGAATGTTAGAATACTCCACTGGCATTTATACCCACACAGCACACACACACACGCACACATGGCATGCCGACACAGCAGTCATTGATACGTTCTCCTGACACTTTCTCATTGTCAATGTGACGAATCAAAGGCCCAAACTATCCGTTCGCTTGTTGGCTCATATTTGGCTATCATCGAAGAACTCAGGATTTCTACTATATGTACATATCAAAAGTACAATGCAGTTTGCTGCTTTAGATTTTAACCATTCATTCACTCATTTTAAGATTTATATAGCTCCTTTTCAGTCTTCACATGTACTAGTACTCAGAGATGGTCCTGACTACAGCCTTGATGCTGAGTGCCTCATTTTACCAATGTCACGTGGCAAAATGGGTCGGGACTCGGGAGAGTTACGGGAAATGATCCAGATCCTGTGAACTTCATGTCACTGCATTACTATTCCAAGACGTGACGCCATCCATGCATCACGTGGGGTGTGGGGGCGCAGTGGGATAGTCTCCACCTTGCGTCTGAAGGGTTGTGGGTTTGATTCAGACCCAAGCCACATGTGGGGACCTTGAACAAGTCCTTCACTCATGATTGCTTGTGGCGCTTTGACGTGTATACATACTCCGACACACCTCCAGGCTGTAGTCAGTACCGCCTTGGAGTAGTAGTGAAAATGTGTCAATAAATAAAAATAAAGAGTAAATAAACATGGTTTGTTGATGGTTGCGATGGGATTTCTGTGAGTTACAGTTGGACGGCCTCGAATTACTCGATGTTCTGGGGATTGTCACTGAACGCCGGCGTCAGGCACTTTCTTGGTACGCAACCACCGACATCTCACGTGGCAGAAATGTCTATAGTTAAACTCAAAGTCAGTGGCAGTCTACCTGCAGACTTTGACGCTCGCCTGGAATGGCCTGGACTGATCAGCCCAATCCTGAATCAGGAGAAATGCGCTTCATCTTGGGCATTTTCCACTGTCGGTCAGTGTCATCTTATGACATCTTTATCACCTTTTTGTGATTCGTTTTGCTCTCTATTTTTTAAATTTGATTCAAGGTGCAGATTAAAGCTGTTTCTGCTGGTCTGCTTGTTTGGCTTAATCTTAACATCCTTCAAACTCTGGACTACATCTGCAAAGGTTGTTTGCAAAGTCAGCTCTAGTGTTATTATCATCTTTTGCTGTAATAATTGGAGGTAAAGTAAAGTACTTTTTCGCTACATCGTTGCGTTTTATTGGTTCCCAGAGAAGTCTGTAAAAAGTGAGAAATTCTATCAATCTGTGGCTTTTTTACAATGGACTTTCGTCTGTGTATTGTGGTATAAATACTGCAAGTAGCAAGTATCCTTTAAATTTTAACTGTAACACAGAAGGCTGAAACACAATGGTAAACTATTATCACCGTTATCTCTGCTATAGTTGCTGCTGCTGTTTTTAGGTGTTGCCTCGGATCGGCTAAGCATCCACTCCAACAGCCTGTACAAACATACGTTATCGCCTCAGCATCTCATTTCATGCAACACTGACCATGGTCAGCATGGCTGCAACTCGGGACATATTGACCGTGCCTGGTGGTTCATTCGCAAAATTGGGTAAACGTTTCATCTTGACAGTCCTACTTATATATGTAACACAATTGATAATAATTATGTAGCTCCTTTTGGAAAAACCGATAGGTCTTACAGAAAGAAACTATATTATAATTTCTATGCTTTCGTTGAATAAAATCAGCCAGTCTGTATGTATATTAATTGTATTTTTTGTAAATATGGTCAATCTCGTTTTATGATTTATGTTCTTATTTGATGAAGAATGATGCTTCTAGTGCAATAGCCAGATAACTTTCTGAAAAACCTATTTTGTTATATCTGTACCACTCACTGTTTCAGACTGTCAGCAAAACTTCTGCTTTTTAAATTATTCAATTTAATTGAACTATCAACTAACATTTAGGTGTTGCTTATATGTATTGCTAAATTCAACAAATAACGTTTTAGGATTGTCAGTCTTGAGTGCTACCCCTATAGAAGTGGAAGTACAATGGAAAAAGGAACCTGTACCCTTCCACGATTGTACTCAGCCCTTAAGAATTCCACTTGCCCGTTAAGTGGAAGCCCAACGACTGTGTTCCAGGCTTCTCCTCCCTATCGGATAGATTCAAGCGTGAGTCACATAATTGTTGTCATCAGTGCAATGAGTGCATGCGGTTGAGTTAGTTATTGCTAGAATTCTAATGCACCACAACGGATATAATGAGATTAATTCTCAGTATGGAAAACAGTGCAAGGAAATGGATCGTAAGCCAGGTTTTAAACCGCTCAGTGTTTATTGTGACTTGCAGAGTTGTCAGGGATAGAGATCCAGACGTTAAGCCTTTGTCGCACAAATTGTGTTTGCATTTTTAATACGATGAAACATTTTATTACTTAGTATTTGTACAATGTGAAGCAGTTGAGATAAAATGAGCAATAGACTAAGTGCTTGATTACAATGATTTCTATTATTTGCGAAAACTTGGCACACAGACTTTTCAACTTGTAACGATAACAGAACATGCAATTTACTTTGATAAGTGTTCGCTTTAACATTTCGTTTAACCCTTTGAACCCGGGACCTTGAAAATCGTACCGAAAACATATAGTGGTATCACTATAGCGGGATATCGGGTTCAAAGGATTAAGTCTGTGCATTTTTACTTTTAATAGGAGGAATCAATCATGAAAGAACTGACTGAGAATGGTCCAGTTCAAGGTATTCTTCTGATTTCTTTACCATTGTCAGTGGCAGGTGACGTTTAGAGAGATTGTGGGCTTTATACAAATTCTTTAAATGAATGAATGAATGAACAATACGGCATGCGAAATTCCAGCTTGTCTTTGACTTGTCTCAGAGTGAATCCCAAAAATACATTTACGAGAGTAAATTCTGACTTTGCATTCTCTCCTCTATTGTAGCAGTATATTATATAAATCTGTTCCACGCTCTGGGTGAGGAAAAAATGTGCATAGTTAATTAAAAGCTTCGTGTTGTTGTAAATCTATCATCACGAAACCCTGAATAGATACAGAAGAGACAAATGGATGTTCTCAAAATTTTATTCGAGTTGAGAAGTTGCCAGTGATTGCCCACAACATATTGAATGTTCCACAATGAGAGAATTGTAGACATACAAACCATTAGTGAAAACAGCAACAACAATAATTGCAAAGGCATCAGCTCATTACTGATGCCTTATTGTGGGGCACGGTAGTGTAGTGGTGAAGGTCGCCGCCTTGCAACGAAGGGTTGCGAGTTCGAATCCCACCCGCCGCGTAAGGACCTTGAGCAAGTCCTTCACTCACAATTGCTCGTGGCACTTCGGCGTGTAAATACCGACACACCTCTGGGCTGTAGTCGGGACCACTTCTGAGTAGTAGGAGACTTCAAGGGGCGGTATAGAAATGTGTGAATAAATGAATAAATAAAATAAATACTGGTAAGGCGATACAAAATTTTGGTCCTTCAATCCTTCATGTTTTTCCTTTTCTTCTGATTAAGAAAGTCTGAAGGTTTATCCTCTGAATGTTTAGAAAGGAATGTCACTACTGCAGGGCTAGGTGATTGCCTAGTGATAATGGCTGGGAGCAGAAAGGTGAAAGAGCAAAATAAGTGCCATGATGTTTACTGGTGCTCCTGTCACACCTACACTTCTTCGTACAGGAAAGCATTTGTTATCAGTCTGACTTTAATTGTCGGTTTTATACAGCCTGACTATTACTCTGGAAGAATGTGCCTTTGTATTCGTTCATTCAAAGTGACTCCTTACTGGAGCTAACAAGCTCAAAGCTTTGTGCAGTTTCTGCACAATCGTTGCATCTGTTCTTAAGAAGTGCTCTTATAATTTATGTGGTGTGTTCATGACAAGTGCTCTATGCTGTTGAGTTGTTTCCTGTGTTTTTTTTAGCTGTAATTGAGGTGAAAGAAGACTTTTTTCTTTACAAATCTGGGGTCTACCAAAATGTCCTGTCTGAGGTATCCTTTGCAGCCGATAGCAAAAAGACAAATTTTCATTCTGTCAGAATAATAGGGTAAGAATGTCTTACTAAGAAGTTCTGTAAACTAATGATAATCGATGATTTCAGTTGTCCAACCTTATATACTCCATGCATGTCAATTGTCTCCAGGGACACAACAAGAAGGGATTTGGCTGGGGTTGCTCACATTGCAAAGACCAAAGGCGTGAGACCATGAGTTTGGGTGCTGAAGGAACATAGCCTATGATGACAAGGGGTTCTGGCATAGCATGTTTTAGCCAGTTTCAGTGGTAGAACAAGAAGAAGGAAAGAAGCCTTAATACATTATTTACATGCCAGCTTGGATTTGGAAAATTGTGTGTCACCTTTTTGGCCTAGGAGGCGTTCAAGCCTCCCCAGCACCCCAGTTGGACCCCTGATTGTTCCACCTGAAATGCTTCTTGTATTTCAGTTTTCCAACCTAGAATATCATACAGGACCAATTAATTAACACGTTGACCGTTAGGAACGAGATAATTTGTCATAAATTAGGTATGCCTGGACGCGAGGGACGAGGTATCTCGTTCTCCAGAGTCATGTATTGATAGGCCTAACAAGGCAAACAATGCTAGAATGGACGTTTCAGTGGTCTTTGATGCGTGTCTGATTAGCATTTGAGTTGATTCAGCACAGGCTGTGATCGATTAGACCAGCAGCGAGCGCCGCGAAGCGTATACAGAGTTTAAATTGCGACACAGCTTCTGCACTTTGGAGAACAATAGACCTGTCAGTGTCACTGTGGGGGTCATTAAATGGTCAGTTAGATTCTGAAATTTCCCTTTGCGGGGAATGTGTTAATTGTGTTCTAAATTTGCCAATGTACGATCAATATCCTTCCGTGCAGCCTCTAAGACTGAATTAAGTCTCGATCATTGCAAAAGAACAAACTTGACCTTTATTTCTTGTGCTTAAATAAACCATTTTAAAACTGAAACTAGACAAGCCTTGACATTGTAGTTGACTTTACATAATTATTATTGCTCCTGCTCTTCAGCTTTTATATGTCTTTTTTATGCAGTTGGGGAACAGATCACTCCACAGGAAAACCAGTTAAATACTGGGTAGGTTTTTTTAATTACTGTCCTTTAATTATAGACACTATAGGAAATTTAAATTAATGTGCTTCAGATTGGTTATAAATATGCTTGAAATTCTAGTTTTGTGTAGGTTTTTGATAGGATTTAATTTTAATTTAAGCCGATTGTAATCCTATTTGACTGGAATCAATTAATTATTATACCTTAAACCCAATGACTGGAGAACATTTAGTATCAAGACCATCCAATTATGTGCAAACATTGTTTTTGAACTCTAGAAATCTTCAATGTTCGTTAACTACGCTACTGAGGATTGCATAGATGCGTTTACTGAAGGAGCTACTTTATTTAGCATTGCATTGCACAGCACGCCACATCAAGGCTTTCTGAGAAAATTTAGGCACTTGTATGAAAATTAATTGTCCTCGTGCCACATGTTTCTCAAGAGATATGCAAATCGAGAATATGACGCACAATATGCTGCCAGGTGTTGCAAGGTCTTAGAACAGCTTAAAAATAACTTACTGCAAATAACTGATTTAACTTATATTTATCTGCAGTTATGTGCCAATTCATGGGGTTCTGATTGGGGAGAGGACGGATACTTCAAGATCCTACGTGGAACAAATGAGAGCAAAGTCGAGTCGTTCGTCATCGGTGCTTGGATCAAAGTGAATGAGCGAATGCTGGTACAAAAACGAAAGCACCCTAAACATCATGAGGACACAAATTAATTATCCCATTCCCCTCTCTAAACTAATTAGTTGTGTTAAACTTTCACTGCCAATAATTATAGTTATTGTGATTAACCAGTTTAACAGCTAATGTTGCATTTATTAGGCCGAGTTATATATCCTGACAGTGTAGGTGCTTTATGTAAACTTGTTTCTGAAGTACTCGTGCAAGACTTATTTATAATAATAGATTATATTATGCTCTTTTGGAAATTATTTAATTTAGCTTTTATAGTAGTGTCAAATTTGACGCTGGTGATTACACCATAGTTATATTGCTTATCAGTTAAATTATCAACATATATAATTTGCTTATATGCTAATTCGGTCTCTCTAACGCTCTCGCGGCCGTAACGGTCGTGAAGCGAGAAGAAACGCTTCTGGTGTGCGCCGAGAATTATACCGCGCTCGGAACTCGACCGAGCGCATTAAATATTATTTGGCCATATTAGTCGCATTAAATATACCCAGTAGAGGGTTGTTTAACTCGACCTATCGAGGGCCACAATGGCTTTAACACTCAGAGACACGTTTCCAGCTGGTTGTGAAATCTAGGATGAGGTCTGATTTCTGATAGAGGAACTCGCAGAGATTATTTTCTACGTTGGGTTAACAAAAATAATAACAGTAATCTGAACACCCAATTACCCACCTTAAATGTCCAAGGAGGATACTCAAACCCATACACTCCATGTTAGCAGGCAACCAAGGCAATAACGGAAATCCAATATACAGGGTGAACCAAAAAATGTAACCCCACTACATTTTTTCTCAATATTTCAGTCAATGGTAGGAATGTTTAAATAAAACTTTACAGGCTGAAAGGCAGTTCATATTTACATGTAATTGCCAAATTTCACATAAATATTTCAAACATAACAAAAGTTATTCTACTTTTAGTGACGTCACCCACTGTTTTTTGATGGCTCAAAAACGTTTAACAGGTTTTTGATAATATTTTTGCCAAACATAAATATTATGTAATGAAACTCCACAGGCTTAAAGGTAGTTCTCGTCTGCAAATGATGACCAAATTTTATTGAAATATTTCAAACACATCAAAAGTTAGAGCATTTTTTGGGGGAAAATTTGTTGCGTTACACGTTTTAAAATCATCAGATGGGTGCACTCATTAATGTGATGCAACTTTTATTGTGCTTGAAGGTCCCTAAATGTAAATGTGAACTACCTTTAAGCGTGTGGAATGTAATTTAAAAATATTTACTTTTGGCGAAAATATTCGAAAAAAACTGTTAAACATTATTCAAACTATCAAGAAATAGTGGCTGATGTCACTAAAAGATGAATAACTTTTGTTGCATTTGAGATATTTCTGTGAAATCTGGCAGGTACATGTAAATATGAACTGCTTTTCAGGATGTAAAATTTTAGTTGAACATTTCTACTTTTGACCGACATATTAGGAAGAGGGTTAGGGTTAGGGTTTTGTTCCACCCTGTATATAGCCGCTGTTTGTATACAATGTTCATGGACAGGATTTAGAAATGGTTGCTATGCACCAGTGCACAGGGTCTCCACCACATAGAGGCCTACATGAGGGTAATTTGGTTTCGATTAAGAAGAGAGTCTGACCTGAGTGGCTGCGTCATAGTAGAGCGCAGTGGAAGGGTCGTAGTAATAGCCAGACGTCTCTTCGTATTGATACGTCGAAACATCAGGAACGGCTGATTGGGACAAAACAGACAACTCATCTCAAAGGCAAAACGTAATAAGACCATGGCTCAATCGATCACTTATACAGAGCCTCTATACTTAGTGTCCCCCGTCTCTACGCAGTGTCTCTGAATTGCTCTGCTAAGAGAGGCGCTTCATAAATGCTGAAATAGATAGATCAATAGATAAGATACACAAATCACACACGAACTACGTCTTTACTGTCCCACTTACTTCTTTTCCAACATGAAAAACTTTCAATCAGCACTCCTCTCATCCTATACAAGTACTTGCTTGGACACTAGATACTTTGGAATACTAAACAGCATACTTGGCAGTGAATGCCGCACTACAATTTAGTACGGTAATATTTTGACAACAGTGCCGCCCTGTCGTAAATCCATAATTACTTATATTTTGTGCTGTGAAACTGAACCCAGCCTCTGAGTAGGGATCTCGAAGGAGCGCCATACAAACTAGCTTGGTTGCCATAGAGTACTAGTCATAGTTCAATATTTATGAAACCTCGATATTTACGATGCTTTAAGTAATATTCCTGTAACACTGTTTAATCTACAGTTGTTTGGTTCTCTAGGTTACCATAGATTACATTGGATACTAACGATACTCCTGAGAAACTGAAGCTTGAATCGCTTTATAGTACTTGGGAATACTTACGATACTTAGGGTAGTCTTGCGCCGTTGAAGCCGTGCTGGCGGCTTGACTCGTGGTCGGTTGAGCGGCTCTGTTGAGCTGAGGAGGAGCGGCAACGATTGCGTTGGATTGCTTCTTCTGCTGCGACTGCATGATGGCCGCCTGAGCAACGGCTGCTGCGGCATTCGTGGAGTCCACTGCATAACAGCAAAACAAACAACAGTACAATTAGCAACAGCGCTTATTCTTATTGTGGGGTGTGGTAGTGTAGTGGTGAAGGTCGCCGCCTTGCAACCGAAGGGTTGCAGGTTCGAATCCCACCCGC
>JAQFXW010002997.1:0-12370 GCA_034693945.1 Dendrobaena attemsi
CGGTAGTGAAGGATCTCACCCATGGGGTCGAGGCCATATACAGTCGCTATAGAAAAATCGATTTACCTTTACCTTTCCCTTTATAATTAGGCTACTATTTTCCATAAAGCCTACACCGCGCTTGGTTGACCCTGTATATAAGCCTACCTGGTTAGTTCGGCCGATAACTTCAATGTTGAGGGAAAGTCGATTCAGCCTCCAATTTGGTTGTGTATCTATAGACTACAACCTTCCATATTGACACCAGACAGGCTTTGACAATGTCTCTGCTCCGTCGCAGTGGATACGATCTCCTCCCGGGAGACCTCGACACTCTAGGCTATCCACCATATCGAGGGACTTAGGTTTTAACATCACCGAAACCATCATTTTATGGTCTTGACAGTAGATTGCCAATTTGGGTAAAATGTTGCCACGCATGCAACACCCTAGGGTGGGCATGCCTGCCTCATGAATGAAAAAAAGAGCAGGTCGTGATTTTTCTTATCACCTTTGAGTGCAGCTTACAGAGTAAATAGGACTCTATAATTGGCAGCTGATGACATATAGTTGTAGACTAAAAGTATAATCACCATAATGTTTCTTATAACGTGCTTTATTGAACTTTTATTCTTATAACAATTATTTCCGCACATTTTCAGTTGACCTAGGCCCATACCAATATGCTGACTAGCCTATAGAGATAGGCCTAGACCTACACATGGGCACCACCTTAGACACGAGTGCGCCCAAGAATTCAATAAACAAGTGTCTAAGATGGTTCCCATGTGTAGGTCTAGGCCTATCTGTCTTTATATGCTTGTACACACTACCCTATCCTGTAACTTCTCTCAGCATCCAACCTCGCTAAGCATGACAAGCCTTAGCATTTTATTTTTCATAGTTATAGGACTAAGTTCATGCAGGGGCCTACCTTTACTGCACGCATGCCAGGCATGCACAGACTCTATAGGCTAGTTTTCAGCTGCTAATTAAAATTTAAAATGTATTGGATTTGAGGTCTTGACGCTTTAGAATTTAAGTCTCAGATTAGTCGGTTGTTAAGACTAAGTTCTTATATAAAACTGTTGAACTATGTGTTACTTAGGCCTTTTTTCTTTTTCATTGTTCTAGGACTAAGTTCATGCAGGGGCCTACCTTTACTGCACGCATGCCAGGCATGCACAGACTCTATAGACTAGTCTTCAGCTGTTAATTACAATTTAAAATTTAATGGATTTGAGGTCTTGACGCTTTAGAATTTAAGTCTCAGATCAGTCGGTTGTTAAGACCAAGTTCCTATATAAAACTGTTTAACTGTGTGCTACTTAGGCCTACCTTTCGATGTAGGTTCCTTCATCTTTAACTTGCAGTTCGTCCATCAGATTACTGGTCCGGTTCAGTATGTAATTCTAAAGAGCATAATATTTTTTTTTTATTTATTTATTGATTCACACATTTCTATAGCGCCTATTCAAGTCTCCTACTACTCAGAGGCGGAATATGTAACACAGAGGGAAGGAACTAAGTGAACGTATAATAATAATAATAATTATAAGATTCTGCCGACGAATTCGTAAGCGTTCGGCCTAAGTTATACGGACTACTGGAATAGGCCATTGGGTGAATTAGAGTGAGCGAATAAGCATAGCCTATTTATTGTGAGCCGTATCCACACCGTGTTGCAGCTACGACTGACTTTATTCTGTTCTGTATCATCAGTCTGACGACAGCTTATGACAACATTGGCCGTTGCCAAAGAAATTTGCTCAGGTCTCTTACAACCATGGGAGTTTCATACTGACTTTATTCATATTCAACATGCGTAATATACACTGCCCATTATAATATTATCAGTACATCATTGCCTGTGTAAATTCGCATCATTAAGACCTATAACCCAGATCCCAGAAATACCCAATACGCAGTCAGTGCCAGCTGCCAGCTAATGCTTATTTATAGCGCATATAATTATGACACCTAGGCCTATTCCTATTCGCTATCCCGTTAGCTGATGACACTGTAGAGTCGATTGACTTGTCCACTCTTTCCAACTCCGAAAAAGTAGGATACAATTATTGCACTGACGAGGGTCGCTAACGTTCACCCGCAGTCATTTTTCTAGGGTGTGTGTGTGTGTGTGTGGAAAATAATAAATTCTTGGAACGGGAAAAATAAGTCATGTATCCTAATAATAGTGACCTCCCATCGCTTTTTCATAAATAAAACGTAGGCCCCTATCAGATTTTTTTTCGTTTTTCAGAGATATAGGCCTACTCTTCCAACTATAACTTGCTTAAAATTCCCAGCAAAATTGTTTTCTGCGAAATGATACTTAGTTGTTGTCTGCGAAATGACACTTATTGCTAGTTAAGCGTTTTCAGATGTTGTTATGAAAATGTAGAATATGTGCAAAATCCAGGAGGGTGCAAGTGCGTCCCCTTGCGCCCCACTTTGGACGCCCATACTAACGTTGTTAGAGTCGATTTTATTATAAATTAACTTTGGAACAATGTTTCAAAAATAAATCGAATTCATTTTGGAAGATCGAAACTCAAAGGGGCGCTGCATGTACGCTGCAGCCTAACACTGTATGATCTGTTTTGAGAATAATAATTAAGGCATATATATATATATATATAGTCATAATCGCAAAATTAAAGTTAGCCTACTCCCCCGTTCATTTATGGTTAGACGGCGATACAGAAGCTTCGGATGACCCTCAGACGTCTAAGGTGAAAGTATTGGGAAGAATAGCAATGTGCTCTTTAAAAGTAAGTGTGGAGTACTCCCACCGTCCTCTTCGTTCGGCCAATAGGCATGACCTCTTTGTTCCCCACAACAGGACGACTAGTTTGGCTCAATCTAGACCTCGACCCATTCGAACTACCGTAAATTTGACATTAAATACTCAGGACCAGTAAATGTCTAACAATTTTGTCTGCAATCATACATCAGGGACTCTACTCTAGTGTTTCTCATTTGCAAAATAATTAAGATTACGGTTATTAAAATCTCCTACTTTGTGTGCTATTATCTAATATTAATCACCAGTATTTTTTATGTGTTGGTTTGACTATAATGATCAAGATGTGGCAATGTAATGGTTATGTTAAGTAATTGTAAGCCGTCTTACAACTGTACCATATAGGCCCTATGTACATGTAGGCCTAAACTGTAGGTGACCCATTTTAGCAGGATACTATCCCTTTTGGGTCCTCCTGTTTACTTTGAGCGATGACAAACATGTGTTAATTTTGCTTATGCTTTGATGGACCATTGCCTTGTCTTGTTCTTGGTCAATAAGAAAACCATTGAATTGAATCTCGTTGTTTGCTTCCATTGGTTCCTCTCTGTGGAATGCACTTTCTCCGTGTGTTCGCTCTGAAATTCTTTCTGGCAGTCTATCCTCCTCCCTATATCTCATCTCACGTCCACCCTCCGATCGCAGGGCCTTGTGCACCGGAATCGCTTCTGAACGGTTTACCCTACAAAAGGCGCTATATAAATGTTTAGACACAATTCAATACAATACCTGTAATTTACTGAAGCTGGTCGCCTGGAACAACTTGTTGATCGCTTGGAAGCCGTCGGAGATGTGTAGCCAAGGAGTGAGTCCTCTTTCCACCGTTGTGTACCTCGTCAGACTGAGGAATACATCGTAGCCGAGTTGTTCCGCTTTGGCCAGAGCCACTGAATCGCTCAACAGCATCGACCTCGACAGTTCGCTGAAAACCTAACAGAGAATGCACAGCAGGCTTTCATTCACTAACGAGGACATGATAATAATTATGTATAGGCCAGATATACAGGGTGGGCCAGCATAAATGCACAGACTTTGCACGCGTATAACTTCGCCAATTCTTAACATTTCTTTATACTTAATGCATCAAATTAAAGGTATCTCACTCTAATATTAGCTCTAAAAAATTCGAATTAATACTACTTTAAGTTTTAATTAATTGTTTTGAACAGCCCTAGCCACAACATCATGGAGGCGAGTCCCCATAAGTCCATGGCTAATGAGAATGCGGATAGCATAGCGATTGATTTGCTTTAATGCAGATTCGATCAATGTGAGGATCAAAATTGAGGATTTCAGTATAGGTTACCCCCAGAATGACAGACTTGGTCACTCTTTCAATACTAGGTATGGAAGAAGGCGGGCTGGTCAACTTGGACATGGGGCGCCTAATTATTAGTATTATTAGATTTGCTATTATTGAGTTTAAGGTTGCGCTGCGTCAAATCACAAGAGGCATGTTCATGGTGGTCAAGGGTCATAATTTCAGGAGGTCAGTCTGCCATTAACAAATGTATTCGATCAATTTTAAGTTATCCCATTGCAGAATAATACTTATTGGCAAGGACCTTGACCATTGGGCTACTTGCTTGTGCAATGTTAGTGGTGTTGTTGATGTTAGTGGCGCTTAGCGGGCGTGATTATATTAATTTAAACCTGCTTTAAATAAATACTACTACTAATAATAATAATTGAATTTCACATTTTTAGTAGAGATAAATTATTATTCAGATAAGTTAATATGCTATTCAGGCCCATTCTGGGTTTTTATTATTGCTGCTAAGTGGAGTAATAATAAGTAAGTCTCGCCTTATATTACTAAGCCGAGCATGCGATTTATAAAGCGCTAAACATTAGGCCTACAAAGTAAAATGCGAAAATGTGGAATTTATAAGTAAGGTTACTTTCAAGGCATGGTCAATGAGAAAATATCTTTTAAATAATCTTCCGAATTGTGTAGTTGGACTTTTATGACAAGGCTTTGAAGTCTTCCTTAAGACAACTAGGCTACACAGTTTACTGATCCTCTGGTAGTTGTCTCCTCTGGGTATTCTTTTAAAATGTCTGTTTATCAAATTAGGCAGGCGCTGCCCCTACTTAGGCAGTTAGACCTATCATCTTAGTTGCACCATGTGCTGCCTTTCAAGCAAGACGTGGATTGTGTTCACTGTTCAGCCTCAACAATGAAGAGCTACAAGTTAGCCGCAGAATGTTGAAGTAGTTGAATTGACAATCACCAGCAGCCATCTGAGATTCCTCCTCCATTAATACTGTTAGAACTGAACTTAAAACTCTTGTCTTCTGAGTACTTATTATGACTAGTTAGTAATTACTACAATGTAAGCACTAAGCATCCCTTGAGTAAAACTTTATTTTATTAAAGTTTTATTAATAATAAGTTGTGTGTATTGTAGTCTGTCATAAGCATAGAACTATACATTTAGGATTATGATTGTCTTTAAACTAAACATTAACTATACATCAAAATGTTCTAATTTAGATACAACGAAAAATTTCTTCATTGGAGATCGGCTAAGTGGATCTACTTTAGCCAAGAAAGTTAGAACAGAATGTCGTTAAACCACATCATTTGTCGGCCGAATCTGTCCAAAGGTTTGGAAGAAATTGAGTGTCGGCTAGAGAGAACTTCACCAATCAGACATGATACATCGAAACTTAGTGACTTTCAACCAGACTGTAATTCTCCAACCATAATATCTGCTTCTTTCAAACCGAGTCATTGTGGTTTTAATGAAACTGGATCAAAGCTCTGCACGAGGCAAAGTCAAAGACCGTTGCCGTGGACGTCTTCACCAATAGTGCAGACGAATACTGCCCTCGTCTTGGCAGAACCAACAGATGTGTCTATTAGAAAACGACCGGATGGAAATCAATTCAAGACACAGGATCTAGTCAGTCACGAGTCTGTTGGTATAGATGACGATCCATTATGCGGTGCAGTTCAATCAACTGATGTTAAAGCGTCGCTAGCAGTTTGTAAGGATTTTCGACGTTTCAGCGCAATGGATCGAATTAAGCGTCTTTTCAATCCAAACGGCAAAAAGTACAGAAGCAATACGAAGGAGGTAGGTGGAAATGCACTGGCAAAAGATGAAAGAATGGACCCAGTTGAGTGGGCAAATACCAAGGGTCACAGAGCAGACCAAAGCAAACGAAGTGTTGATGCGACAATCCCTCGTACTCTTAACAAAGCAGGATCAGACCCTCTGGGGATGAATATAGCGCTAGAACCGGAAAGGAACAGGATCACCAAAGATTGGGATGGGAGAGATGATGTCAGAAGAGAAAAGAGCAGGAACCATCGAATCAACGTCATCGAATCTACTGCCAGCCAATGTAAGCAAAATAGGCGTCACGGATGGATGTCTCAGAAAGAAGGGAAGTCCGGTGAATCTTGTCCTGTGGTCAAAGTTCATTCTGATCAGAAGGGAGAGATGTTGTCTACTTGTTTGCAACCATCTTCCACATCTCCAGCTGATGAAACTGCTCCGAATATTGCTCTCCGTCATGAATTACATGCCGGAAATGTTTTCCACTCAGAAGCGGTTGGCAGCCGTGAAGGATCATCACCAAGGATTTCCACGACAGATGCAAATCTATTTACAGCAAAACCAAAGCAAGTGCTGACTCAAGTCCCGGAGCCATCGAGCAGCAGAGACCTTGAAAGAAACCCGGGTTCCGAGGTCTTGGCTGCGAGATCTTTGGCAAGGAATCAGTCAATCGAGAATGTTGAGAGGTGGCTGACGCACGGCTATCAAGCCCCACGGCACACGAAGAGCCGACAACACCTGAGTCGAAAAAGTCGCCAGACCTACCTGTATTACATGTGTCGTCACCGTTCTTCGATCTCTTCATCGGAGTATGCCATTTCTCCAACAGATCGTCACCGCTGCGCCTGGGAACACTGCCAAAGTGAAGAGGACTTTGGCTCAAATGACAGCTACCTCAGAAAAGACAACTGCGGCGAACCGCATTGCCACGACATAAACATTAAAAGTAAGAAAGTGAAGATGTCTCACAGATCACACGAGACAACGTTGTTTGCTGCTGATGGTACCTCACGAGATGGAGAAACAAGGCATCTAGGAGTAGAGACAGGACGTAATAACGCTAGCCAGAATCAATCTGCAGATGCTTCGCTGTCGAAGTTGAACCCAAGTCTCTTGCAGTTTGTTGCCGAACTAATCGAAGGCCTTGAAAAGGCGAAGCATAACGATAGCGAGTGGAGTACGCGCTTTATGGAGCATACATCTACTCCAGTCTTACCTCGTGTAACAAACTTGGCCGACGAAAACTTGTCATACGTTTCAAGGAGGCGCTTTTGCAGCCGGTCAAGTGCTCTTAGCCCAGTAGTTCACAAAGAAGATCCGCTGCAAAATCCAAATGCGGAAGAGCCTACAAACATCTTACAAGGTTGTTGCATCAAACCATCTGAAGACATTGTTTTCTGCCCTGATGTGCATTGCGTTGGGTTGAGCCTGAACTTTTGTGACCGAATAAATCCTACAGAGAAGCTCAGAGAGGGTGAAATACCGAATCGACCAATCAGCCTGACTGGATCAGGAATGGTGGTACATGAATGCACGGCTGAAAAGAAGAGGACATTCAGTTTAAACACGCTGCTTGATGACTTCAACAGCCGAAAAATGGATTCACATTTTCCACCCCAGCTCGTGAGAAAAATTCTCCCTCTGGGTCATGCTTCTTCGCCTTCACTCTTGAAGCAATGCTTACTCCAATCTCTGGATGGTAAATCAGAAATCCTGTCTGCGAGGACTGTCATACCAACATTGGCTAGCGGTGAAGATGTCTTGCAACAAGAGAAGGCAGAAGTTGTTGGTCGCCAATCGTTTGCCCAGCTGTCTGCAGGTATTCTACCCTTCGCAGATTAGACTGAAACAGTGATTAATAATTAAAATAATATTAACGAATAGAAATAGAAAGGGCTACACAGTATTCGCTCTTTCTGTTACCTTTAGCCTTTTGGAACCATCTGTATTAAATTAACTCCCACTTGCCTCGGCCCGCTTCTTCATGATTCTTCCGGTTCTTTCTATGGTCTTCTTAAGTCTGTTCTTTATGATCAGGCCTGAATCGGGAGTTCTATGAAGTGGCACCATATAAATTTTATTGATTGATTGAAAATACCAGGCTCAATTAACTTAATCAGGATTTATTGTGTTATTGTGTTCTTTTACCATTGACTATCAGCAAAGGATCTTGTTGTCAATTCCGTTATTAGCTACTGTCCTACTTCATCCAGTACAATAATGTCAGACTTTCTTGAAAGGCACTTCACTCATATGGATGACCAGACCTTTATTCTCAGACTCTAGTGACTTTATCCACTTATCCCAGAGTAACTTCTTGGACATTCCTGAAAGGTTACCACTACGGTGACTACACTGCACTGCAGTTGTCAGCAGTGGCGGATCTAGGGGGAGGGGCCCGGGCCCCTTCCTTAGACATAACCTAACCCTAATTCATTCCATAACCCTAATTTCAAAGCTAACCTATTTAAAATTAATAATAAATTAAAATGAAATCCAAAAGAATGAAACAACTGAAACAAGTACAGTAGCCTATTTTCTATCAAATTGTTTGTTAGATTACAGACATTTTCTAGTTTACTATTGCGCTACATAAATAGTGTATGCGCAGTGCACACGGTGCTGACAATTTTGTTTAGGGCAAAGATCGATAGTCGCTTGTTGTTAATTATACGCATTCGCAAATTATGTGCGTCGCCCATAATTTGTGAATGGACTACAAAATAAATTAACGATGCATCCATGGACTCCAAAATAAATTACCGCGGCGTCCAAATACCATGTGTCACATGATATTGCATTAAAAAAGGTAAAAAAAAATCGCGCTCACGTCCTCTTTAAGCGTTTTAACCAAACCCTAGCTTCAATGCTTACACCCAATTTAACCGTAATGTAAATGTGTGACTGATGACAAAATAATTTTAGATTTTTGTAAAGATGAGTTGCGAAATTTTTGGGCCCCCCTTACTGAATTTCTAGATCCGCCACTGGTTGTCAGGTACATAGAAATAGTTGTATTTGATAATAGCGGTTTTGATGACGTATTTTGTCTTTTGCTTGAGTCACTTGTTTTCTTGCGATGCAGATGGGTTTTTGTTTTATGCTGATGGGCAACCGATTCAGTACAACATTCACCAACAGCCAGACCCAATGGAAATGCTGGAAGGTAGATGGGACATGTTGAGGCTATATCTTCCTATAAATACTTCTTCACTGAAGTGAGGATTGATATCTACCTGCTTGCATGTGCACTTCAGAATTTTGTATGGACATTATCAGATTGCAGCTGTTTTTTTATTATGTAATGTGATGTTATTTGAATAAATAATTTATATACCAGTGAAGGATGGGGATGCTCGATAGTGCAGTGGTTAGTGTGCTCACCTGTCGATCAAGGGTTGGGGTTCAAACCTCTGCAAAACGCCAGCTATAGTTCAAACCCTTTGTGTTCCTTAGCCAACTCGGCTGTAATAAGTTCACAGACGGTGGTAAGATGAGATGCCCCTCATGCTTAGGCTGAAGGGAATGTGGCTTCCTTTGTCATCAGAAAGTTTGTACAGCAGCTAGTACCAACCATGTCAAGTCAGATGCTTGGATCGGATCGGATGTATTATAATGTAATATAGATGGGCATTTATAATTTTATATAATACCACTTCCATGGAACGTTAATACCCTATACTCAACTAGAGACATGCAGACTAGAGAGATGGGCCCCTTCCCAGCGGGACTTTTGTCCCTTCTGGGGTCCTTTTGTTGTCCTCAGACCGACGTTGCAAATGTCATATGAAAACAAAATATCTGTACACATATCTGCAAAATTGTCAATGTCACATTTACTTTTGCGTGGAAGCAATAACTGAATTAATTGAATTGAATACCTGGTGTTAAAAATAACTTGCCGTTGACTGGTGGGAAAAATCGTTAGACTACTTGTTTTGTGGTTTTTGAAATGCAGAGATTCGCATGGTGGCCCAGAAAGCAAAGACTCTTCAACAGAATACAACTGAAGTTCTTGAGCACGTCATCAACATTCAGTGGAGTGAGACTTTGTACTTCTTTCTTACTTTATTAACATTTAAGTTGTTCCTTTCTTACTGCTTATACAGCAGACAGCAGTGCAGACCTGTCTATCAGAAACGTCTCCAAGGGACTTCCCCATAGCCCTCAACTACTTGCCTTACCACTACAATTCCGTGCTCAAGCTAATGCATGTTTGTTTAATTTATTTTTACCTGACCTTTTTAGTTGTGTAAGTCAGTTTTACTTGGCCGTTTTGGTCGGCCAATTTTCCCATGTTAAGATAATGAAGTTTTGCATAATAAGCTTAGAAAGGACTTTCTCCTCTGCAGTGGCGTCGATCTTGAGATTGTTATCATTCTAGAGAAGATCAGAAGTCTACAGTCAGCACTGTCTGAAGAACACGCCAAACGATGCGAGGCTGAAAGAAAGCTGGAACAGCTGACATCACTTTCCGCCGAGGGTGGCATCGATAACGATGTAACAGCCAAACTGACGTCAGAGCAGAAATAATGCAGTATTACATTGGGATTTTAGCGGAAATGACGGAAAGCAAGATAATACTATTTGGTACAACCATCTTTTGCAACACGCTATAATGATTCAGTTTGCTTAATGAGCAACAGAGATGGCATGCTACTAATTGTCTAAACTTGTACTTAATATATTTATTCTGCAGATATGAGTTATTATGTGTTAAGTATACATAGTACCAGGTTGTAAAACTGTAAATAATATAATAATACATATGTAATTATATACTAGTGTGATTGATAATTTTGGTACAAAAGATGACTGTTGTAACATCTATTCAGAAAAGCTCTTGATCTAATGGAAATGTGCACGTTTTATTTACAAGACATATTATTCTTTGACCCTGCTCATTTTTCAATGAATTGACCAGATGAAATTCTTCATGGCTGCCTGGGTTTTGATTAGATGCTGCCATTTTTAGGTCTAAGACTAAAATGTCTACAAAGCTATAAATACTTTGAAGCCTTTGATTTCTGTTACCTTGCAATCGACAAATGCAGCAGTCTCCATGGCTCACAGATAATCAATTTGACTGCATGTGCCAGTTTTGCTGTTCGAGCGATCCAAGAATCTGTTTAGAGGTTTTATTCAACATGTGAAGTTGAAATGTAAATGTACAATAAATGGTTGCCCTGATTGCTGTACATACACTCTGATTGCAAGTTCTTGTTTATTTGCGAAGGTACACCGCTTTACCATTGACCATAGTCACATGAATCAGTACAGGGCTAAATGCTATAAACTGTGTATGAAACTCAAGATACTGTCAAGAGTCACTGTATAAAGAACAAGTTCTGGTTGTTGCAGGACCAGAAGAAGAAGAATAGTGCTGTTGTCAGTGAGGGCTTAGTCCTGTTACGTTTACAATATTTAGCGGAATGGATGGCAATAATTATTGATTTCTTCTACAATACATGCCTAAAACAACAAAACGTGTTGGATGCATAATTTGCATATCATATTATGCCCACATAGAGTGTTGCACAATTGGGTACATGTACTTACTGTAAACTCTTCTTCAGAACTTTAGGCGGTCTAATTTCTCTTAAGAGAATGTCCTTAAGAAAAATTAATAATGGATTTACGTCATAGCCATCAAGTCAATCATTACGTGAAACCTCGAGTGTACAATTACAATCCAACTGAAATTCGATAATGCCATAAGAGGAGATTAACAAAGGCTGTTGGAAAAACTTCCTTAGTTTGAAACCCTACTTTGTACAAAGGCCTAGATTATGTTGACCCTTTGACCTTGCAGAGGTAACTGCAGCATTCACCAAAGTGAAAGTTCTACATCCAAAACAGTACAAGACTGTTGTGCTACTTAAGTTGGTGTTGAAAAACACAGGCTGTAATGAAATGACTGCACTAACACTAGACTTTCATGTTACATGTAGCTCTTCTTCCATTGTCCACTTTTTCTATTACTAGATTTCCCTCTTTGTAGCATTCTTTACTGGATGACCCCATTGACCTCTATGTTCTATCAATCTGCCTTCAGCTTAAATTAAAGGACACAAATATGAAAACACTTTAAATGCTTTATTTCCCCATACATCTTGAAAATTATCGTTCGAAACAACGACATTGGCAAGCAAGTACAAACACTTGTTGGGCCTTGGTCATCGTATGCGAGTTACATATTGTGTATGAAACAATTCCTCAGCATTGAAAATCCAACAAACATCCTTTTGTATCAATAGGAGTCACAATTTCAAACAACAAAAAGGGAAATTAGCCTCTAACAGTTGGCATGTCATAACAGGTTTAATCTTTGGGAATGAGCTCTTGGTAGGATGAAACACAACAGGAGAAAATACTTGGTGGAATACACCAAGAAATTACACTTGCTCCACTCGACACTAGGAGATTAAACGGTGGGTCACACATTCATTCATTTCGAACATTTATATATAGCGCCCCTTCAAGAAGACTACTCAGAGGCGCTCCCAACTCCAGCGCG
>JAQFXW010002998.1:0-12369 GCA_034693945.1 Dendrobaena attemsi
GCATCATCGAAAGAACGGGAAATATTGTTTAGAATAATTATAGTTTGGAAGATAATATTATAGAACACATCAAGAAATGGGAAGAGTCAGCTTCTTATTGTCCTAAGAGGTACTCGAAAAGTCTACGAATTATTCGATGTTTTGGTTTAGTTCATTCATTCATTCGAGAATTTATATAGGACCTCTTCAAATGGGACTACTCAGAGGTGCTCCTGACGGTCAAAAGAACAGTTTTAGCCGACTATAGAACAGACGTGTATTTCAAAGTCACACTGGGCTGCAGTTGCATAATGCAATATTATGGAAAATTAAGAATAACGGCCTCTGTCGTCACAAGCTGTTGTTAAACCAAAGAAACGCACACTCATTGGATTTTAGATTAATCGACCATCGACGTAATAATTATTATAAGGTCCTTGATGTCTATAATAATTATACACGTCGATGTTGTCAACTAAAGCTATTATCGCCCAGACAGCTGATGCTGCACAAGGACTTTTGATACTATTTGTTCATTTTGTAAAGCAAGCTAATTGCATCTGATACAACGGCGTTTAGTGAGATCAAGAGCGTGTAAATAGTACAAATATGGTATATCACGAGAGGTTTTATAGACTATAGAGAATGCGGTAGAAGATTGTTAGATTTTCAGCTGCAGCGGTGTGCAATGGCTTCATGCGACGTATTGAGCGGTGTAGCAGAAGAGTTAGACGTCTTGAGATCCATATACTGCGAACCCGGAGAATTTGATGTTCATTTCAGTGGCAAGTACATCATTGATTTAATCGGGGTAAAACTGTAGTATAGGTTTACCCATTATAATCGTAGTATAGGTCATGTCGCCTTCGTCGCTCTGCGATGGTTGGCTGCATGAATGGACAAGCGCTGCCCATTGTCTTTTATTGCGTGCTAAGTTCATTAAATCATTCCTGACAAGCCAATACTAGGATGTTGTCGATCCATGCTGTCCTCAATCTTCCCCGCTTTCTTGTACCTTCTACTAGTCCCATTATCAGGCTGCCCTCGATGTTTTCTATCTGCTTTCTCACGACGTGTACGAAGTATCGTAGCTTCCAACAGCTCTTTTGCTGTCTCAGCTAGTGAATACACTTGTTCATTAGTTATCGACTCATCATTTTTGTCCATGACAGCAATTTTCTGATGCACCTATTCTCGAATGTTTGAATGCGTTTTTCTCCTTCTTTCCATAGTGTCCTCGCTTTGCACCGATATGTCGTCGCTGGCCATACCAATGCTTTCATCAGTCTCAATTTCGATCTATTGCTGATTGACTTGTTCTTCCACAGCTTTGTCAGTTTGACCAGTGTCGCCATTCCCATTGCCAGTCTTGACCTCACTTCACCCGTGCACTCCATGTCTTTCGTTACTCTGTACCCCAAATACACAAAGGAATCCACCTGTTTCAGCCTTCCTGGAATCGGGTTATCACAACTGCTATAATGAAGTCAAGGCTTTTCCCGCTCTGCAGGGTTATCATGGTGAAGGATATAAGTATATCCTTCACCATGCTGGTTATCCTTCTGCCTCAGTATGTCGTAACCCATATAAGGTATTGGCCTATTGGGCTGGCACATCCTACACTGTAGTGCTGTACCTCGTCTCTAATGTTAAATTGAGAATACTCTTGTTTGAGGTCCTGAAAGTAATATCACATGCATGACAGACGTTTATATTAATCCAGTCACATTAAGTGATCATCGTATTAAACAAACAATCTGATTGCCACTGACTCAGATAATCCATAGAGCCTCGCTGGAGAGGAAATTGCTGTTGTGAAGTTTAGATACACAGGGGCGTATTTATTGGGGTTTTACGGGTTCAGCCCCCAAACAAATTCTGAAATCTTTTTAAAAGACAAATTATAATATTTGGATGAAAATATTGAACTTCTCCGACTGCATTTAGTGAACCTCCAGCCCAACATTTCTGGCTGCAATGCCTCTGTAGATGAATACTAGTAATAGCCGGAATTATGCTGAATTGAGTCACGATTGAGCGGCTTTGCAGGTTCCTTATCAGTAGGTGGCACTCTATTCCATTATATATGTAATGTTATAATATATATTTATATATATAATACGATTGAATATATATATATAAGAAATAATTTCATTTTACACTGCATTTTCACTCCAATTCATATTGTATTCTAGGTGTTGATGGACAGGATGCAAAGGTGGTTAAGCAGATAAAGCCTACATGTTCTTCTCAGTCGTGTAAATCAACTATTACTATGACTCTCACTCTGCCATTGGGCTATCCAGACATTCCTCCGAAAATTGATTTAATCACTCGATACTTCGACAACGAAAGTCTTTACGAAATGAGAAAAGATGTAGAGACTCATGCACAGCTTTTACTTGGCCAACCGATGCTTATGAACATGATAATGAAGCTAGAGGAATCTCTTTCTTCTTCTATACTTAATGGCAAGATCTGCAGTTCATGTGTGCAAAAGTCACAGGCGGTGGCTCAGATGGTAACAACGAGCAACAGAGCAACAGATGAAACTGCTTGCTGGACAACTCTTCTGCAGATTGATCACATGCGATCGAAATCATCGTACATCAAAACGCTGAGTCACTGGACTAAGGAACTGGATCTGTGTGGTCATCTTGTTTTTAACGATTGGCTTATTCTTCTGCTGCTGCAGGGTGACCTAAAAGATATTCAGGTTTGCTCTTTGTTCAATATCAGGTTGATGCAGAGATGTGCCAGAGACTCTTTCAAACAACAGTTCTCAACCTTTTGAGACTTAAGAAAGGACAGCCTGTAAATTTTTCTACCTCAGTCACAGAACCACTTACATTTTTTTTACCATGCTACGGTAATTATGAGGCCAAATGAATTTTACAAATTCTTTGACTCTTATATAATAATTAGCTGAACCCATCCTGGCGTTGCCCGGGAATAATCGCTGAAGGTACGCCTATTGTTAATCGGTAGGCTACAGATTTACATTTACAGTGTTCCATTATGTGAAGCGCGTATTTACTAAACAGTAACAATTCGCTTGCCATGTAGGCCTACTCCAATAACAAATAATATGCCAAATAAACACTGGCCTTTCCACCATAGTTGACTTCACCTTTGGTTATGTGATCGGCTAATTGTTACGTCATGGATGACATCAGTCTATTAAACAGGTCGTTGATTAAATGCAGCTTTCATTAGGCGCGTTATTTTAAATCAATGCGAAACTTCAAATGCCCATATCTGGGGAAGGGTAAAATTGTGGGATCGTGAACTCCATTATCTTTTTTCCATGCGGGTAAGGTGCATTCGTGTCAATTTTGGAAGCAATTGGTGCAGTGGATCAAAAGTTGTTGAAGGATACGTACATACAAATATACAACGTTACATACTTTTCTTCCTTATATGTATAGATATTGATAACATTATTCAAGTATTAAGGGTTTCATTTCATTATTATTACTTGGAATAAATGTTCAAATTCTGAAGTTAAACATACAATTTTTTCTATAAAATGAAGAAAATTGGCAAAATGTATTTGCTTCAATTTTAAAAGCATGGATTTTCTGTATTGCTTGCAGACCACTAGGTAGGTAGGTAGGTAGTTGCAGACCACCAGTGGTTCGCTGGTTGAGAACTGCTGCTTTAAAGCATGCATCATTGTAACTATATACTGATTATTGACACTCATACTGGCCTATTTAGATACATTGGTAAGCGCGCAGGCCACGTATGTCTGTTAAGGTTGGTGAGATTTTCCATGACTTTATTGTATATGATGTTGTTCACAGGGTTTTGTTTCTCGTCTTCGGACAGTGAATGTAGATGTTGATTCTCGTGGCCGAAGTTGTAAAGAAAGGATGATGAAGATTCTTGCCGAGCCACAGATTTTGTCCAATCCCAGATTTCCAAGGTACAATATTCTACCTTTTTCACCAAAGATATGAAATTCAGGACTATTCTAGTACACAAATATTTAATGCGCTGTACAGTACTACAGTGTGGGATGTTCTAGTACACAAATATTTAATGCACTGTGCACTGTGCATATCATCTATCAAACATATCAGTAGTGGTGTAAAATAATTTTTTCATGGTATCATTTTGATGCCCACAACCTATTACCACCTAAAGTTTTATAGAAGCAGTCACGATAATTCTCTCACGTTTACATTTTCTTCCTGTTTTACTCAGGTTCACAACCTTCTCTGTGATTACAGCGCCAAGTTGGAAGGCTGTTGAAGAACTATTTCATGAACTTGGGCTTGAGAAACTTTATTTTGATCATGTAAATACGATGAAAAGCAGACGAAAATAAAGAATTAGAATCCTGCATAACATGTCTAAAAAATGTCCACCTCTGTGCATTGCCCTCAGGATAGTTCCCCAGACATTGCAGCTTATTATAATTTTATGTTATTAGGAAATATTTTTCATCCTGTAATTGAAAAACTTTGAATCTCGGGATTCCCATTGTAATCTCGTTTTTCCGGGATTACAAATTTGGATTAATAAATTAAAATTACTTGAGCCATTATTCTTCCTTGGTTATCAGAAGCAAATGGGACTGATATGCAAATGTCTAACACGCTAGTTCTCAATAGGATTATACTCTATTGCACCTGCATCGTGAAATGCTAGCTTCCCCAGGCTGGGTGTCACTAGTCAGTCAGTGACTCAGTGCGGTCATCTGTGGTGGTCGTCTGGTGTACTGTGATCTGATCCCCGGGCTGTTCTCACAGCCTGCTCCAAGTGCAAATGCACTGCCCAATACCTCTGATCACTCCACAACAGCATTTGACCTAATTTGCTTATTATTTCACCTCTAATTGTCTATGATTATACAGCATTGGCTGCAATACTAATTTACCTGCAGTTGTTCTATGCAGTGGTATGCGTTCGAGTGATCCCGGGATTGATTCATTTCTAACCCCGGGATTGGCAGAATGCTCCGGGATTACATTTCCTATACGTTGTATATATAAGCACAAAAGTTTGAGGAAAAGTAGCATTGAAGCGTACTATTTGGATGAAGAAAAAATGGATGGATGAGATACACAAACCAACTGAAATGAATTTGACAGAACTAAGGGACATGACATCAGAAAGAAAGAAATGGAGAAGATTTATCATGACGGTCGTGACAAGGTGATTTGAATGACTTAAAGTTATCATGCCAAAATTTATATACATGTAGTGTTCCAACTTTTAGATGAATACTTGTCAAATAATAAGTTTCCAAGCGTGGGAAAAAGTTTCTTTATCCATAACTGCAGTTAGCATTGACTTTGTGTCATTGCAAAGAGACTCTTTCTCTTTCGTAATGTAAACTCAGCAAGTAAGACAATTGACTTAAGCCTGGTCTTGTCCTAATGGAAAATATCCTTTTTCTGTATACCATGGCCACTCCAAGCCCCAATTTCTTCTGTATACCATGGCCACTCCCAGCCCCAATTTCTAGAACTTTGCAGATATCCGAGTTGACTATATAATCAGTTTTTACACCAAATAACGTGCTTTGTAACGAAGTTGAAAACAGAAATTGTAGAGTACACTGGACAAAAAACTTTGTAAGGTCATTTATTTATAGTACACCATCATCGCTCAAATTATCGGTAAAAACCAGTCTATGTCTATATATAAAACATTTACAATACATACATGTACATATATAGGACTTACGAATGCAGTAGTATATATATATATATATAGACAATTGTATACAATGTCTGTACGCATTTAATATATATATCAATATAAGTACATAGTATTTCTTGTGAATATCCGAGTAATACATTGAATGCACATTTTAGTTTCCATAAATAGCCAGAATAATTTACCAAAGGGTTTAAATATTTATGTACATAATATTCATCAGATTTAAGTGGAAATAACCAAAGCAGATAAGAAATAATTTCACAAGACCCCAAAGAGCAAATACTGGATGTGTCGCATAAAGAACACTCGACTCACAGTTGACCATATGCACCGTTTCATAACAAACGGCTCAAAAGACTCGACATACTGTATTCATACCTGCTGAGATCTCAAGTTACTCAAAATGTGCTGTATCTAATAAAAATCAACTCCTTAGTAGTGCGTTAGGACTGCTTTGCTTCGTCTATATCATGTCAAAATGACTTTTCCCATGAATATTTTTAAGAAGACAGTCAACCGACTTGGCTCTGCAGACGATCGACTTCATTAACTAGTCGACCTGTCTACGACTCGATCGACTTAACAAATCTACGATCGACTTCGTCGACTTGGACTAATGGATTGTTAATCAGAATGAGATAAAGAGCTATAGCTGTATGTCTAATTCTGTCAAAATTCTGTATGATGTAGGCTTATAGCTTATGACATGCCCATTATTATGCCAGTAGATTTTGTCGACGGTAATGTCGTTAAACTCTGGAACCAAACCAACTCTGCCACTTAGGCTAAATACTAATTTTATTTAGCCACTTGCACTTTAACCATCAATTTCATCAAGTAAGATTTAGGCCTAGCGATATCGTTTTATTCGCCGACAGCAGGCTTACTAAATAATTTACAGTAGGCCTATAGGTCAACGCGCTTGTTAAAGGATTTGGACTTATAGTCCCGTTCTAACGTAGCCTACAGACATTCAAACTTTTGAAATTGTCGTTGCTAATTACAGGCATACTGCTAAAACTGCCTGAAGCTAAGACATTTTAACATGTCTTTAGCAATTTTCTGTTCAGTAGGCTACCATAAAACTGTAAAAACTTATGAATAAAGCTTTCACGCTTTCAATGCGCCAAAATACCAATTACGTTGTCTGAAAAAGAAAATAGTAATCACTACATTAGGTTTGACGTTGCCACAAAAAATATCTAGTAAAACTATTGTCGATCGAGTCGAGGAAACTACGATCAACTCGACTTGGCGAAACCTACGATCGACTCGACTTGAAGTCGATCGAGTCGACGACATTACAACTAACTCGACTTGGCCGTGTCCACGATCGACTCACACAATCGACTACGGGGTATAGTCATTAACAATGTGAGACAAATACAATTTAAAATGGCACATGAAACTGGCTGCCATACTCTTTCAACACAGTTGGCAACTTTCATTCTCAATGCCTATTTCTTATGCAACTTGATCATGTTAAACACAAACAATACCAAAAGCAAACTGGACAATGTTTTCAGACTATGTAAAATTTTCACAAAACCGCTTTGTGAAAACAATAGTTTACTCAGAATATATACCAGCAATCATTCATTTTGAAAAGAATTTGTAAACAAAATTAGTCACCGAGTCTGAATAATAAAATTAAGACCTGCCCTGAGAAAGCCAATCAAACAAATTTATAGAGTGGGCAAATATAAAAATGACTTTCCACGAAAATTCTAAAACTTATCATGGGTGTTATAATTAGTCTTTTTTACCTCAGAATATTCTAAATGCTTATTAACCAAAACATGATACAAATAGCTGCAGAATCTGTATCCTTTCAAATACTTCAAAGTAATTTTTATTCTGTTTTTCAAACCCAAAACTGATCATTTCAACCAACCGTGATTGTGATTAACAATGGACATTTCAATGGTCTAGTTTTACAACAGCAGCAATAAAGGTCTCTCGTATCACTGCTACTTTCTTTAATCTAAAGCTATAAATAAATGTATACACGCTTAATGTGTGATGAATGCAAATGAACACAACACTTCGATACATGTAACAAATCCTCGTTCTCTGAAAGTAATTTCTATTCCGCCTGCATCAAGTGTGTGAAACATTGACTGATCAAATAGCGATGTAAATTTATACAAGATTTGGCATTCTACAACTCTTATGGTCTTTGGTACAAAACTGTCAAATTATGAAACAAGCCCTAATGGAAGTGATCCAGGAAGAATCATATATAACAAGATGTTCTGAAGTTTCGCCAACATCATTAATTGCTTATAACTGAAAAGAAAAGACAGGCGCAAGAGAAAACCACTTACAACCATTCTTAATGGGTTATAAAATAATTATGTGGTAAAACAAGAGTGTCAATTTACAGAGCATACTAGGATGTGAAATTCAGATGCCATGGTAAAAGGCAAGCGTACAAGAAATCAGTCAATGTTGCATTCCAATACTCGAACACATACTGCAAAGTATCCGGCACAAATATCTAAATAGTTTGATTATGATATCAGTGCCACATAGGACAGATATAGTTTTACTACACAAGCAAACGTTACAAGTTCAACTCCACCTGGAAATAAATTACTTAATGACTCCCAGTATAGGCCAAGAATTATCTGACTGACCAAAAGAACCATGTCACTGGTCAATTTCTGCAATATTAATTGACTAAAAAATTCCTGTAATACATAAAGCAAGAGCACACAGGGTTGAACTAAACTAAACATACAGCTGAAGAAATCGTCAGCAGCTCACCAGTCATTCAAGAATTAGCAGAATAGATTTGCAGAGGCAACAACTGTTCCGCCCCTCACAGCCCAAGCAGTACTACCAAGACACATCATCTTATTGGAATAAATAGCTAGAAAAAGACCAACTGAAAAAAGTTCCAGCTGACATACAGCAAGAAAGACCCTAAAAATAAAAATATTTCCTTTCGTCATGCTACACTTAGTACACTAACTGTTGAACAAATGTCAAATTAGCTACATAGCAATAACAACATTAGCTGAAAAACAGAACTAACAATAATAAAAAAGGTAATAATAAAAAACTGCTCATAATACATGACAAAAATCGCAAGAATGAAAGCAGTAATAATAGAAACAGTTAATTGTGCAGATAATATATATCACCAACATTTCAAATTTAAGGACTGCTCAATGTGATCCTTTCTGTTAATAAACGACACCATTAAAGCAATTTAATTCTGTCCTGTCTCAGATGCCTCATTTCTAGTCAATCAACATTTCAGCTCTTTGACGATGATGCTAGATTCCTTGGCTCCACAATCACAACACTAACTAAATAATATAGGACTCTGTGAGACTTTACAAGTCTTGACAGTTTGCAAGCACCATACACACAAGTTATATTGGGACACAACACAGCACATAACATCTAACAAATTGGCAACAATTGTAATCGTGACCTATTTATTAATCATAAACCTAATGATCAACAGCTTGAACTCTGTAATTGCTACCAGCTCTAGTTAACAACAGTAATAATAATAATAAGTAAAATGTTAATTATAGTATTCACAGAAACAACATTTCAGCAACAAAAGCAATTAGCAAAAAGCAATCCATAAGCTGGAAAACATTATAAAAATAAATGAACAGCTTGATGATAATAATAATAATAATAATAATATTAATACTAGATGTAACGTTGCCTGTATTAGCAAAAAAGAATATCAACAACAAAAGCAGTAATAATAGTTCTGTAGCATGTAAATTATAGTATAGTAACATAATACGAAATAAAGTAATAAATAACAATGCTGTTAGCCAACTGTTACGTCACCTCACCTCAGCACTTGAGATATAAGTCAGAACAAGACATATCAGTTGTCATTAAAGCAAACAGAATGGCCAAACACTGATTAAAATGGAACCCAGACTGTCAAAAATTGGACTATTCGTAAACTTAATACGACTCGACTAGACTTGATTTGTGTGTACATCGTCGCAAAATCCCATCTCAGAACACTCCGTCCAACACCGGAATGTTGACAACAACACTTCCATAATCCAAATCATAACTGATCCAGAAACAGTGGAGTAGTAAAAGGATGTGAAGAATGTCTTGCACAAACTGGTGGGTAAGGCATACAGCAAAGACTGTAGAGATAGGAGATAGAGAACTCTCACAAATTCAGCTTAAACACAAGAAAAGAGCTTGCACAAATTCAGCTGAAGCAGCAGAAAAGCGCCTAACGATGACAGCATCAACCGTAATTAATGCTCACAGCAATCTTGACTGGTTGTGTTACTTAAAACATGACAAATGCATGCATGCTATGATTTTCAATCGAAATGATCTCTTGGTAAATGGTAACTAGGGTTCCCAGTCCTGGGTGTAAACTGGGTCATTGACTGCCAAAGGCTTGGTTCACAGTGGTGCCATTCTGACAATCATCGGGTTTGCTTGCTAAGTTTCAATCTTATTTTGGCACCAACATGCATACATGGACTTCTTAACCAAATTTCCTGCTTTGCAATTTGGTTATCTATCTTGCTCCAATAATCTTTGGCATCACTGCACATGTCTTTCACATCCTACAAGCCCAAACTATTCCTCCACATATGCAACAGACAAAATCAACAGAGTGAAAACACGAACTACTGGCCAAATGTCTCTTATTCTCTCATTCTTAGCCAACCTACAGTTTACCAGCTACAACGCAAAATACTGAAGACAACGCATGAAAGGATTTTTGTACAAAAAAATCACGTACGGCCTATAAATCCACACTCTGCATATATTATGAAAACTACTGTCAGTTCTGTGCAAGCCACATCTTAAATCAGTTTTATCTAAATATATAAATAACACATATATATATCTTATACACCCTAATATATGTGCAGAGATATTTCATTATATGCATTTTTCATATATGTATACAATGTACATACTACTTCATTCTAGCTAGCAGGATAGAGCATATATGCACACCTTGTGAATTTGAATCAGTATAAAATTGAATATAGTAAAGTGATACTGAAAATGCAACCAAAGAGTGGTACTGTCTTAAGGTACTAGAAAAACTTCAAGTCTGTCTAATTAGCATACACTGCAAGTAAATAGATGCTGCAAATATTGAAAGTGTGTGTGACACTGTGTCCTGAACCATCCTCAAAACAAATGGAAAATGTAAACCAGGTAAAAGCGCCATGCTGCATTGCTGTACAGGAATATTAAATAAATCTTAAGAATGATTTACCCAGGAGACTGAATTCTTAACAAGGATTGAAACCATAATGGCTACTGAAATCTTCAATAGTTTGGTAACTAACTGAAGCCAGAAGAAACTCTATATTTCTAAGACCAATCAATGATAAACATTGTCACAATCATATTAAACCACACAATGCATCTTCAGCACAAAAATATGGCATCTTAGTGCCAGAGAACATGAATATCGTAGGAACTGAACCGCAGAGGATGGTACAACCATTCCGCACGAGCACTACGAGAAATTGTGAAGCAGTAACATAAAACCATCCAAAAACAGATGGCAATGCACAGAGAACAAAATTGACAATCGACTGAACAAAGGTTCAGAATCAGCTTCAAGAAGTTGGCCATCATCTCTTCCTCTCTTAACAATTGTTCACAATAAAACAAAGAATCCCATGCACATGTATGTGTGTGTGTCTATGTTTTCCGTATGAAAGCTATTTGATTTAGGATGCCCACAGAAACAACAAAGCATGTCGCAGCTCACGGCAACTGTGGCGTCCCATGTTTAGCAATGGAATGTCACTGCCAAGCGAGGGTCAGGGCATGAAGAGTGTCATCGGCACAGGCAGTCCGACGCGAGACGACGTCATTAACAACAGCACACAACAAGCCTCCTCCTCACACTAAGTTGTACTCCTTTAGGTTAAGTTGCAAGATTGTGTCCTTGACGGCCGCAAATACAAATCGTATGTTTTCCGTGTCTAAAACAGAATGAGCACAATCTTAGTAACTGCTTTGCTTGGTCAGTTCAATTATGAACTCCTTTAGCGTTATTAATGGAAGTAAAAGTGACAATAGGATTACCACTAGTAAAGTTATTGGAGTGGATGATGGTGGAGGGTTACAACAGATTGAAGAAGATGACGACTTGATAATATAATGAACTAGCTGACCTGCCCGGGGTTGCTCGGGCTTAGGAGAAACCGTATCATCGAAAACGCGAATTGTAAAAACTTTACCGGAAAAAATTTCTAAAATAATTGTTATGACAGTTCTAATCCATTATTATAGAATGCATCGGATAGGCTGTGTTCTAGGGCAGCCGTCGAGAGACAGCTAAGAACTGAAAGATGCAAATCGGACATTTAATAAAAATAAACTTTCGACAAATCGGCGTATTTCGAATTTTTTACGGGTAGGTACCTTCCGTTAGGCTAAGCGTAGCGATTGAGTCTTTAGACTGACTAAACACAGTAAAACATTTCGCTTGTGGTAATTAGACCCTATATTGTTTTAACTGAACTAATTATCGGGGGATCGTCTTAATGGGAAAACTTTCGCATAGGTGTACTACTACCGTTAACTTGACTATGATGTTCCGACGTCCTATTAAAATAAAAAGTTTGTTCATTATCAGTCGTCTCGCTTTTAGTTTAATTGTCGGCAACTTCATTCCTCATCTAACTTTGGTTTAATTATCAAGATTTAATTAAAGATTAAAGATCTAATTCC
>JAQFXW010002999.1:0-12369 GCA_034693945.1 Dendrobaena attemsi
TACATTATAAAATGTTCCCCCCCTGTTTTCCACTGGGCGCACCTGCGCCCGCTTGGTATAGGGATAGAAGCCCCTGGAGACGACTGTTTTCACTATTGTTTTGTTGTAACTACGATTGCTGCGTTTGTACAATTAGGACTTCATTCAATCAACTTTGAAGTCCTCGTCTTTGTATGCATTAGTAGGCCTATAGACAAAATAGATATAAGAACCAAGAACAAAATCGATAATGCACGAGGTCAATAACGAGGACAGCACTCTCAGAACGTGATCTTTTGACAGTGACCAGTGCACACACGGCATGTCGGAAAATACGACAAACCACTTCTGCATGATTTGACACATTAAAACAATGAGTTGACACACTATGAACTTTAAGCTATAATGTTTAATTTTCTTGGAGTCCAAGGTAAAATAATTATGGAATCGCTATCATTTATTCTTAGTGCTCTACAGTTTATATGGACACTTTTAGTATTAACCATTCATGAATAAACACGAGTGCAGCGTACTATTTTAGCTTGCTGAGCGTTCCAATGAAATTAATCATAAAAATACTGTTTGTATTTTGATATCGGCCTATTTTGTATGGAAAGCCCAACATGTCTGCTAACCCTCGAAGATATAATATTATGATACGATTTATCTCGTAGGGCCTACAATAATTGTTGATGAGATCTTTCAATCTCATTTATGCTTTTTCTCTAGAACTTGAAGTTTCTTAACTGCTATTATTTGTTATCACTCGTATCAATGCAACCTGCGATCTCAATCTGTAGAATTTCAAATGTACATAGATAGGGTTGGTGGTTTCTTCCCATGGATTTGTGGCAATTTTCGTTACAGTTGCTCTTAACTTCGACACAGACGTGAAGCCTGCCTAAATTTAGTAAATTATAAAATGATAGTAGTATCATAAGTCCAGTAAGCAAATTAACCACAGAATGTCATAACAAAGATGATAATTCTCTACTAAATGCTTTAAAGATTTAATCAGTGATCATGGTATTGGCTATTTAATGAGTAATTTATTACGCTCCAAGACAGAGAACAAGTTAAAAATTAGTACGCTATCATAATTAAAATGACTCCAGCAACTTCCTGTTTAAATCTGGCTTGGGATGACGTGGAAGTCTCTAAATGTCTTTAAGTCCGAACAATCATGATTACATTGAAAATCTCGCATATATGAAAAAGAGCTTGGTGACCTAAGATCATTAAAATGCATGTTTTAATTTTAGAAAAACGGTGATTCTCAGAGGTACATGTAAGCTAACATCTAGAGAAGAATTGTCAGCTATACATCTAAAATAGTGATTAAAAAGGAAATTTGTCTGAAAACTCAACAGTTGCAACAATCTAATTGACAAATATGAGGAGGAACATCTCTCTCTCTCTCTCTCTCGCTCTATTTCCCTATTGCTCTTTCTTCTACATTCCTCTTTCCAGCGTTGGCCATACTTCCTTCTGCATTCAATTTTCCATCGCTTTCTTTGCCGTTTGGCTTTCCATCGATGGGTACGTTTTCTTCTGCATTCGGCACTCCATTGCTAGACTTTTGCTTGTCACCTGTGAAACACACAAGAACAGTGAAATAGACTTTAATCGTCTACAGTTACAGCAGTCGTTCCTTAGTGAGTCTTCTTCTAGGTCCTTTCGTTTCGAGTTTTCCTGATTGGCTGCCCCGACTTGGTTCCGTTTTAGAGGCACCTTCTCTCGTATTATTACCCAATACCCAATATGATTGTACTGTATTTGTGTATTTCTATACCGCCTTTTACAGACCACTACTACTCAGAGGCGGTCCCGACTACAGCCCGAGGGTGTGTCGGAGTTATACACGCCGAGCCGCTTCAGCAATTGTGAGTGAAGGACTTGCCAAAGGTCCTTACGCGGTGGGTGGGATTCGAACCCACAACCGGTTGTGAGGCGGCGACCTTCACCATTAAACTCCGCGTCCCATGAATTTATATAATTTATTGACAGTAGATAATACTTTCTAATCCACATTGGTGATTGTTGACTGCACCTGCAAGTCGTTGATAACTTTAGGATTTCAGAATGACGTCGCCAGCTGATACAGAGATAAACTGCATCAGACGAGATAAGCGACTCTTCATACTGTCCGTAGCAGACCTATGCTACTCGCTCATATTGTAACAGTGTGAGCAGGGACCTATGATCAGAAGCAATATTAGGAATGATGACGGCCAGTTAATATCGTGAAGCATTTTTGAAATTCAATTTTTGCAAAGCAAATGAGCCAAAAAATGACCCCCTACGTTTTTCCTAATATTTTGGTCAAAAGTAGGAATATTTAAATAAGATTTTACAGGCTGAAAGGCAATTCATATTGACATATAGGGCCTAACTACCAAATGTTATCAAAATATTTTAAACGGACAAACGCGATCCCACTTTAAGTGACGTCACCCACTGTTTTTAATGGTTCAAAAACGTTCCACAGTTTATTGTTAATATCTCCGCCAAAAATAAATATAATTTAAAGAAATTTCTCAGGCTTAAAGGCAACTAATATTTACATAATTATAACGACCAAATTTCATTGCAGTACTTTTTGTGGAACATTTGTTGCATTGCACATTTTTAAAGCAACATAATTTAGTATGGGAACTCACTAAAAGTGCTGCCACTTTTGTTGCGCTTGAGGTATTTAGATAACATTTGGCTCCTGGATGTAAATATGATTTACCTTTACGAGTATAGAATTTTATTAAAATATATTTAATTTTGGCGGAAATATAGCAGAAAACTGTTAAACGTCATCAAAAAATCAGTGGGTGACGTCAATAAAAGTTGAATAACTTCTGATTTGTTTCAGATATTTTAATGCAGTTTGGCAGTAGTATGTGCATGTACAGTAGTATGAATTGACTTTTCGCCTGTAAAATTTTACTTTAAAATGTCCACTTGTGATGGATATGTTGGCAATTAACCTAGGGGGTCATTTTATTAGCAAAAAACTGTTAAACGTTTTTGACCATCAAACAGCAGTGGGTGACGTCATTTAAAGTTGAATAAGTTCTATTTTAAATATTTTGGTGAAATTTGGCAGGTAAACGAAGATATGAATTGCCTTTCAGACTGTACATTTTATTTTAAGATTTTCACTTTTGACGAAAATAGTTGCAAAAAACGTAGGGGTGGTCATTTTTTGACTCGCTTGTAGAGTAGGCCTAAGCAGCAAATAAGTTCAGAAAATTTCTTGATCTCTTTCAAATAAACTTTGAACATTGCAGCCTCCATTGCACAATACCTTGCAAGGTAACAGGTTTCCACATGCGACCAATTGATTGATAAAAACTGACACGTTAAAAGATATCATAATTGTGTATGCCTTATGACTTGTATGTGTATGTTACAGTATGTATACGCATTAAGTAAGTATGTAAGCCTTCAGTTTTATTGACAAAACGTCGAACATCAGTCAGAAATGAAATGCTCAAGTAATAGCAGGTCAATCCAGAAGGGTAATATTAACCCGTGGCCGTGGGTACTGAAATGGCTTCTTTTCCAAATAGAATGCAAATGTACGTATTTGAGTAGGTATGTGTGATGCTTAATTTAATATTCATTTACGCAACATGCATTTAATAATGTACGTATGTAAATATGTAAAATGTGTTTGTAAGCGCATGCATGTATTGGCCTAATTATGAGTGTCAACTTCTTACACTTCCTCTGTCAGGCACACGCCGACGATGAGGCCTCAACTTTGCGCTTCATTTTGAGGCCCATTTTATCGACCTCTTTCGCCCTTAGGTGTCCTTCCAACGTTATCCATCACTTTTCACGGTTCCTGGTGAGCCTGTCCATCCCGCGTAGCAACCTAGGTGGCTCTTCGGTCAAAGCCTTCTCCACTGATGGATTAGTCTCACCAGGCAATCCCGCTTATCTGTTCACACTCCCAAGATGAGGTGCAGGTAAGACTTTGGAAGAGTCAACATTTGTGTGCATAAGCTGCATATAAAACGATGTATCGATGCAACTATGTATGTATGTATGTGTACGTGTGTATGCGATATGTGTGTGTGCATGCGTATGCAAGTGTATGTATGTATGCATGTATGTATGTATGTATGTTTGTTTGCATGTACATGTACATGTATGTATGTATGTGTATGTATGAATGTATGTACATATATATGCATGTGTGTATAATGTATCTATATATGCTTGTATTATGTATGTATGTATATATGTACATGTATTTATGCATGTATTGAAGGTACATGTATGTACGAATGCATGCATTAATACCTAATTGACAACTAATCTCGAAAGCACAGTGCAAATGAGTGTAAGGCTGTAAGCGGTGTCGTTAATTAGCCATAGTCCTACCGTTAGACTGGAATCTGTATTCGATGTTGAATCCTAGGTCGTTGACGGAACCATCGCTGTGGAACCAGAGAACAGCTTGGCTGCAGTTGTAGATGTGCGTTTCTATCGCATCATCATAGGATCCACAATATCTGGTCGGAATATAATCTGCGTTGTCTAGACAGCTTATCTAAAAGAATTAATGAGTGCACCCATTGTACACACTGATACACGGTGTTCAAATTGAAGTGACACCCTTTATTATTTTTGCGATACATTTGTTAATTCTAAATAAAACTCTGTACAATTCTAGCGCGTGAAAGAGGGATCAATTATCAATGTTTTCGGAAAATTGTTTCAAATTCTATCAACAGACTCTGAAGTTATCCTCATTCAAAGTTTGGTAACGAAAATTTGAAGTTTCCAACATGTAAAAGATATAAAATTATTAATTTAAAGCCGCATACTTTACTTTCTAAAGGATGTAGGCCTACATATGAATAAATAGGACGTGACTTATGTCATATTTTTCTCGTCATCCGTGTCAGAGGACAATAATAAAAATCGTTTTCAGGAAAGACGATTTTGGTTTGATAAGAAATTTAAGACAAGGTAAACAATACAGATAAAAAAAATGATAGGCTGTAGCCTACGTTAGAGTTCTAATGAGAAGAAAAACAAGTCGTGGCCAATCGATTGCTTCGCACTCGTTCAAACTTCTCGAAATCCGCCAAGGTTTCAGTCGGAATCAGTGATTCCGTTAAGGCCTGAAATCTTGGAGTCATGGACGCATCGCATCGCAAAATTTGGAGTCCAAGCCAAATGGAGAGGAGTCCTGGACTCCACATCCATCTATTTTTGGTGCCCCATAGGCTTTCAAGAACATAGGTCTATACATTATCGGCGAAGATTGCAAACTTCTTGTATATGACTGACCAAAGTCGGCGTTCTTTTGTGAAAATTTGATGCGATTTTAGTTTATGAGAAGATTCGCGCGCTAATGCGAAATTTTTTTGACCCTTTTAATACAGTTTGCGTGAAATACGGTATTTTTCAGCTTCGCGTGGACACCGCGGTAATTTATTTTGGAGTCCGTGGACGTGCCGTCAATTTATTTTGGAATCCAGTCACAACTGATGAGCGTCCATGGACGCCGCATCTTTATTTTTGGAGTCCAGCTTCAAAATTGTGGAGTCCCAGACGCCGGGACGCACACTAACGGAATCGCTGGTCAGAATATCAAGTCATAGCTGCCCCAGATTATATTTAAAATGGTCTTGCGTTGTCTCTATGTGGAAGCACCTGCCTATCTCCGGGAACTCTGTCATCCAGTCTCCTCCAAGGGTGGTCGTTCTTCTCTGCGTTCTGCTGCCCATGGCGACCTTGTGGTCCCATTCGCTCGTATGGCCACGATAAAACAGCGAGCCTTCTTCGTAGTTGGCCCCAGCACCTGTGGAGCTGCGGAGCCTCGCACGAGCGTCCCCTACTCCTTACTTTGCCCTACTAAAATCTACTTACTTTCGCTTAGCCTGGGTCGGGAGCGCTTCTGAGTAGATATCTTGAAGCAGCGCTATACAAATTTTAGCTGATTGATTGATTGATATTTATCGATCCAGGAATCAAAATTAACGGTGCGTATTATCGTGACGTTTTGCTCGGTGAGCACTTGCTGCCTGCTATTAAAGAATTGTCGAGTATAGTGAATTTTTCATATTCCAGCAGGACAGTGCTCATTGAGCCAGAGAAACTGTTGATCTGCTTTCAAGAGAAATTCCGGAGTTTTATCCACTAACTTTTTGCCCCTCCAATAGTTCTGATCTCAATAAACTGGACTACAAGATCTGGAATGTCTTTCAAGAACGTGTCTTCAAATTCACATACCACAACATAATGACGTTGACCACCTCAAAAATCGAATTGTGGAAGAATGGAATCATTTTTGATCAACGGACAATGCTATCCACGAATGGCGAAAGCACCTTAGAAGTCAACACATGCATTCGAGCTAATAGTGGACATTTTGAACATCAACTTTGAAGAATTTATTCATTCCTATCTTTTACATGTTGGAGATTTCAAATGTTCATTGCCCAAATTTGAATGTACATAACTTCTAATTATTCTAGGCTCATAGCGATTGGATTATGTTTGAACGTTGATCTGTCGTAGTTGGACGATCCTCCGATGGAGCTGCCTGAGCGTGTCTTTGCTGAGGCGATAGTTACGGAAGTGATGGAAATGAATCTTACCAAATCGACATGGAAGGAACCAGTTGCTCTGGATCGCACTGGTTAGTACACGATATAGACAGTGCAGCCATATTCTGTTTAGAATTCTGTTTGATGAGAGATATACTCTGTTGATAGAGTTTGATACAATTTTCAGTAAACAATGATATTATATCCCTCATTCACGCTCTACATTTGTATAGAGTTTTATTCAGAATTAACACATATATCGCAAAAACAAAAAGGCGTCACTTCAATTGGGACACCGTGTACTCGTGCACACATAGTTTTTTTTATCTTCAACCATTGTACGTCATCAAATACCGACGTTACGGGTTTGTCAGTGATTAATATAGACCAGCGTGAGGGGGGAAGTTCCCCCAGGATCAGGATTTTCCCCCAGGAAAATCTGAGAATTTAGGGTCACCTGAGAAATTTATGACTAAAAAAGGTCATCAGTTATTCTTGAAAGTTGTGTTGTCGATTTCTCCTGAAATTAGAGGTGATGACTAAAAGAAGTTATAGTTTTTTCGGGAGATGTGTATGTAGGAAAATTTTGAAAAGTTGGGCTACTTTTCGACCTCTCTCAACTTTCGGAATCCCCGCCCCCGAGAAGAGGGGACTAGATTACACACTGCTGGTTTGTGCATTACAAAGCAGTTCCTGGATATTCAATTTACAGTACATAGTTCAACAATCATGCTTGTATCAACTTTTCTATAAGAGTTCAATTCGATGGAGATCTGTACTATCTTCCTTTAATCATTTAGTCTAAAGACTTGCATCATCAACCCGTAAAGATCGCACACCTAATCGAAAGCATCGATCATCTACGTATTTATTATTGTAATTTTAATGTAATAACCTAAGCCCAAAATTTATAAATATTATTGTTACATCAATCGAAAGCGCCAACAGTAACCGATGCTTTTAATACAAATTTCTTACATATAACCTAAATCTAGGCCATCTAAATGCAATGTTATGGAGCACTTCTCAATTAAAGAACGAACCAAATTCAGTCGATATTTGTATCCGCTGTTCCAAGAAACCCAACCCTCCCGATCATTCTCCTGCCTCAGCCTTTCTCGACCATAGATGACCAGCAACTACAATCAGTGGCGTAACTGGGGGGGGGGCGAGGGGGATAGATGTCCCTGGGCGCAGGGCCGGGGGGCGAAAAATCGGGAAAATGTAGGCGATTTTTTCCGGAAATAGCATAAATTTTCTAATGTTTTCTCAATTTTGCCGAGAAAAGGGGCGCAAATTCTGAAAATAGAAGTGATGACTAAAAAGAAGGTCAGTTTTTGTGGAGGATAGGGGCGCAAATTTCGGGATTGTCCCCGGGTGCAAAAGACCCTAGCTACGCCACTGACTACAATATCAAGTTATTCAACGGAGTAATATCTCACTCCGCAACCCACATCTGGAATGTGCTCCTCTGTCATCAATACCAGCATTCACAATCATCATCTGCTTCAGTATCTTCTGTCTATCACTCATCGTGTTTTTCATTCTAAACTGAAGTTCCATCTTTTGAAACACTCATACCCTGACTCCCTCTGCCAAACCACCCTGCCAAACGACAGCCACCTTGACAGCTGATTTTATGCCTCCTCTGACCGTCCGGAATTCCGACTCTTGATCACCACGAACTTGCCTCTGGATAACCATTATGATTTGACGCAGCGCTCGAGAATTATTGACTGGTGCTCTGCGCTTGGCCTCCGAGTTACATGTAAGTAGCCTTCTAGAAATTCTGAGATTACGATTACGATTACTTTTATTGTTGGGATGATTATCATGAGAAACTCGATTATATTTGATGTTGAATAATTATAATTATTCACCTATTTTTTTAATTAATTTTTTACATTTATTTTTAATTTCTGTTTCTATCACACTTCTGAATGTTTTGAAATCCCTGCCTAACTAATGTATACTACCTTGTGAAGAATACAAACTTTTATTAATGATTACGGTTGTCCTTTTCCCTGAAAACGTAAACTGATGCACAGCCTGTGTGCGACAATATATTTTGCAAACTACACATCTGTTTCTAGACTCTAGACTCTAGAGTCATTAAACGGAGTCCTCTTGATTCGAACCTAAAATCGTTAAGGTTACAGGCCAATTAGTGCACTACCGCGTAGACCAGCATTAGGCCTACTACACAAGAAAGCAAAACATATAGACAACAGCAAACTTTGGCCACTGTTTAAAACAACAATAAAAAAAATCTGAGGATCAACCTTGGCAGCAAGACAATAGGCCTTTTGGAAATTGAGTCCTAATAATTATAGCACTCATCAACAATTGTTGGCTTCACTTAATGCTTGTGTACAATTGACATTCATTACAATTCACTCATTCATTACAATAATTTATATAGCGCCCCTTTAAGGCAGGCTACAGAAATACCCACCTCCAGCCAGTCGCAAGAGCAGCAGCTTTGTAGAACGAAAGTGTGAAAGGTGACGTTGAAAGTGCCTCGATAACCACTAGGCTGGATGATGTTGGTGCAGTTCTGATTGTATCCGTAGTTATCCGGGAAATTTGGAGATGTTACATATCCAGAATATGAACCGTATAGCGCATTCCCACAACCTGTGTTCAATATTCAAATTCAGTCTTCGTTTGGTCGAACGCAACTATGTGCAAAGTTATTAGGCCTATATTCAACACTATGAAATCAATAATTTCAAACCTGAAAGAGCCGAATACATACGGTACTGAAATGTTTTAGATTAATTATTAATATCACTTGTGCCAAATGTTTAACTATTTTCTCTTGGGAGTTGTAAATATCCAGAGTTGACAATAGATTGACGTATACTGTACCAGTTAACAACATAGTACTATTATGTATTGTTATGGGGTGGGTCCGTAGCTCAGTTGAGAGAGCGCTGGTCAGTAAGCTGAGTAGTCAATCTAGCGACCCGAGTTCGAGCCTCACACAGGGCAGTAATTTATTTAAAGTGTCTCTTAGCTGCCAAAAGGCGCTTTCTGTTGAGTTGTTTGTCTCGTGTCCGTTGAAAAATAAGAACGCCCACCCCCACTCCTAGGTGGCTGTACCAGAAGTGTTCCAGCATATAGGCCATTAGTGTAAGACGAACCTGCTGTCAAGCCTACCTGCGTCAGGATGCTTGTCGTGCTAGCAGACTGTATTTCGTATAGCTTATTTGTGAACACAGTGCGGTTTGTCACTGTGAGTTTAATAAACAAAAATATTATTATGTCACCAAGTCTTTTTTCATGCTTCATATTTCACCTTATCTCCGATCTAATTCCATACGTTCTATCTGTTTTTAATCAAAATTGTTGTGAGACTCTCTCCTTATTTCTATGTCACATCAATTTTAGCCTTTTACATGTACCTCCAACGTTAACAAAGTAATCGAGCGTGAATCCACTGGAGACGACGTTGGCGTCGGTGTGAAAGTTGACTAAGCCTTGACTGCACTCCAGTATCTGTAAGGCGGGTGGTACATAATCTTCGGAATATTTATGTTTAGGATAACTCGCGTTGGCTGGACAACTTATCTGTCGCACAAAATGAAAATATCTCCATCTCTGTCACTTTGAAAATTGGCATACTAGGGCCTAACTAGGCCCTATACTCAAATGAAATGGACAGAAAAGTTAGTAGATTACTGTGTCTTTGTCTAATTGAAAGTTAATCAAAAGACATTGGTTGATATTGGTTTCAATGTGATCCTAACCTTAGTAAACACATATTGTAAAAATTACAAAATTACTACCCGAGTTAGCCACATGGAAAGACCCCTCAGGACTCATCCTCATTCGTTGGGAGCGTGGTGGTGCAGTTGAAATATCGCGACACCGGAGCGTGAAGAGTTCGATTCAGACCCGAGTCGATGAATAAAAACCTTGAGCAACTCTTTCACTCATAATAGCTCGAGGCGTTTATACGTATCAACTCCAACACACCTCTGGCTGTAGTCGGGACCCTTCTGAATAGTAGTACACTTGAAAAGGCGGTATAGAGTAGATTGAGTTGTAAATTGAGATGACAAATGAATCGGGCGCTTTGCATAGCTGCCAAAGGTTAAGTGCGACTTCTGTAATAACCATTATAACCATAACCTGTGCCGTTCATTCGATCTTTCTAGGCCTCTGTCTGTATTGTCTGTTACAAGTAATCACTAACCATGGTGCGTTATTGTCAATTATATTGTGAGCTTAATAAACGGAGATAATTAATATTAATATTATTAATTAAGGCAGCAAGGCCAATTACCAATTACCATGGCCCACTAACAAGTTATTTCATACTGAAGTAATACGACACGTAAACTGTAGAAGTTTTTTTAAAATACTTACTGTTACGATATCAAAACCTTCTTGAACGTTGAGTGCCTGAAAAATAAACATTAGATTGTTTCCCACCGACGCGTAAATGTTGTAGTCGCAGTAAAGATAGTTTGAGTAATTTCCAGGATAGTTGGGAGAACGGATAACTCCGGAGGGATCGTAGTAGGATGCACCACCGCAGGCTGCAGCTGGAAACGAATTGAACAAAGTGGTAGGCCTATACCATAGAACGAGTATTCAGCAGATAGATGTCATATACAAGTATACATTCAACAATATGTATATGTGGGCCCTATGGACAATTATATACCTATGTACAATTGTACATACATAATAAACATAACTACACACATGCATCGCATATATTCAGACTTACATAAAATTATATAAAAAAAGTATACATACATTATAACACACATTTAAATATGTACATATTATTGTTTACACATTCTTATTCATATGTTAGATTTTGTTCAGTTTGTGCAATTGATTTCAGGTTTTATGTTCGTCTTTACTGAATATAATATTCGTTGGCATTTTTAATATTCGTTAATATTCGTGAAAATTTAAAAATCTTAATATTCATAATATTCGAATACTCATTCTATGGTTGGTTCTTCGATCAGATTAAAGTGTTCTTTTCCAGAATCTGCTGTTGTGTGGTGAAAAATTAGGTGCTTTTATTATGCCGCTACACATGTATGCCTGAGTAAGGCACTCAATAGACCTAGGCCTTACGGGTCCGGTTGTCTGAAACAGTCTCCCTCTGGAACTGCGCCTTCTACCTTGAACTTCCTCCAAAGAATTCTGCAGCACCGGTATGCTTAAAACTGTACTCTGGGAGCGCTTCTGAGTAGTCCTCTCTTGAAGAGGCGTAGGCCTAGGCCTAGGCCTATACAAAATTCCTGAATGAATGAATGAATTGCATTTTCCGATGTACCGGTACATGAGGAGAAAAAGTAACTTGAAACAGTTCTTCTTGTATGGCGTTAGCCGTAATGAGACTTAGATGTTGTTGATGTTATGGCTTTGACGATGATCTCGCTCGTGACAATCGCTCTTCTAAGGAAGCTCTCCACTTCTCTCGGTCCTGAGACTTAGCCTATACTCAAATGGAGTATTCGTCAGGTTGACAAATAATCCTCTAGCCCTAGGGTATTTAATTCGAAGATTATAGGCCCAAAGTGCAGCCATTTTTGATGCGTTGAGAGCTTCTGAATCGTTGCGTTGATCCTGTTTTCGGCGCTTTACGAACAATGGCGCTCAAATCACAATAAATTCTAATAATGCTATTGGTGTATAGGCCTACCGTTAACGCTACCTTTGTGTATGTATATTTGTATATTACTTTGTATATTTGTATGTGTGTGACTGTGTGTGTGTGTGTGTGTGTGTGTGAGAGATGGATAGACAAATAGATATATAGATGGATGGATGGACGGACGAATGGATGGATAGATAGATA
>JAQFXW010003000.1:0-12369 GCA_034693945.1 Dendrobaena attemsi
CCTCTTAAGACTGGGTGCACAATGGTCGACACTGAACGAGCAAGGTCGCTTTGTTCGTTTGTATTTGGCTGTGTTATAATGGATGACTGATTTCCTTGGTCGGCTGTATGGGAAGATGACAAACACACGCCGGGCGCCAGCATCTCAGCCGGTGGTTGGTTTGATCCGGGGCAGGAAGAAGACCTCGGTCCATGGAGATGAAGGGTGCCATCGGATGAATGTGTTTTGAATGTCGCCCAGCAAACCGAGCAGGTCCCTTTCCCTTTGGTAGGCTTCACGCTCATGTTGTGTTTCACGCTATTAACATCCATTATTATTTTCAAACGGATTTAACGTATACCGTTAGGCTCAGCCTTATAGGACAATACGTTGTCATGGCAACGTTGACGTTATCGGCAATTTGAAAGCGACGCGAAATTATGAAGATGCAACTGTAGCATTGATGATGATGAGAATGATCAGACCAAACCGTAGTAAATCCCGCCTGATTTCGCTTCGGTCGATAAGGTTTTCTAATTCTCGAAGCTATAACTTGTTTATAAATGTAAAAATCCAAATCTAACGTTCACAAACGCCGTAGAATTTATGTATTTTACGCCAAGCGAGAATTTTAAAACTTGCTCCTTCAACCGATGACGTCATTATTATTATTATTATTAATGTCCCTAATCACTCTGCAACGGAAGTCCTCTTGAACGCTCAACTTAAATATAAAAGGAAATCCCAGGATCATCATAACCAGATTACCAAGATCACTTAACAATATCGCAAAGCCCACGACTTTTGAAATTTCCCAAACGGTGGCAGCACTGCTCAACATGCTCATGGCGCGAGGTTGAGAACCGCGCGTCGTCTTTGGCTTTAGGACCCCGGACTCGAACGTAATATTTCTACGCTATCAAAATTATAAGCATACTGGCTATAACCCGTAAAAATGACGGGCTTTCATTGCTTGGAAAATACGAGAACAGTAATCGCGTCACCTAGCGAATAAAATAAATTGAATTAAGTAGAGGCTTTTACATTGGACATCTTTTTGAAGGATGCCTTATTTCTGACAATATATAAGGCAGAGACGTAGAGTAGGCCTACTCAGCAGCTATGGTCTGAAGTATTTTAAATTGTCGAGCGTTAGTGACGGACATCGTTACATCTATTTAGCGAATATATATATATATAGATTGATAATCGTTAGCGCCTACTTAATGGAAAACATATTATTATAGCGCCACCAGTCCTCTCACTTTCGCCAAAATATGGCTATAGCCGAAGGCTAGAGTAATAACTCAAAATTGTAAGCGTAGGCGTTAACGCCGTCCGTACTTCTAGTAGTTTTATATATAGGCCTATGTTTGGAAACGAAGTGCACATTTATTTTATTACTTTATCAATCAATCAACATGGAATTGACTTCTACTGGTCTCATTGTGCTCTGGAACAGCAAATTAGTTTTGCAACAATTTCTTTTTGAAACATTGAGCCCTATAGCCTAGTACTCTGGGGACAGCTCAGAATGTGTGAACACCATTTTTCCTGATTGTTCTTTATTTGCAACGCTTGATCTTCATTGTTTTCTTCTAACCATTCAGTTAGCCTTTTCCGTCCAATATCCGAAAGAGTCATCCTTGCGTCACTGACCTCGTATGAATCGTTCTGGGGATCAGTTTGCTTTTGCAGCTGTAGTCATCAATATATGCATGAGACTATTGAGACTTAGGTTATATCAAATACGAAGTCGCTGCCTATTTCTCAAGTGTGCAATACCGATTTCAAACTGAAACTTTTAAAATGCTTCAAAGAGGCAGCATCCAAACACGCGGAAATGCAGATCCACAAATACAACACTCAGTCGGTCATGGGCAGACCTTTAGAGCTATCTGAAAACTGAGGGAAAATAATATATGTCAACAGAAGCTCTAAGATATATACAATCAGCTTTGTTTTGGCATTTAGGAAAAATTAGCAAGTCTGAAAGTAATCGGCATGCGTCCGTCGACTACGATGGCAAGAAGGAAGACTACACTTGGAGGGCGGAAATGGACTGAACTGGTCTGAAATCCTCGGTGGTCTAATACAACTGACCCATTGTACCATGCCGAGATAAAGTCTTCACAGCGTGTACTTTTAGCACTAAGTCTTGTCTTTCTAACTGCCGATGTCTGTGATAATGTGTCCCTTGCGGATATTTAGCTATTAGATTTCCCATTCCTCCTAAGTCGTTTCCGTTTATTCGCCTGTGAGTAAAGCATCCAACGCAGAGAAGTAATATTATCACAAGAAAGTAATATTATCACAATAAAATAACTTACAGTCTTACACCATTACTATCTGTCGTCAATAAAACATCAAGATATTATCACATTTAAGTTACTCCCTCCAACAGGCTTACTGTCTGCTGTTGATGGACAACACATTACCAAGTCTTGCTCTGTTTGTCAGAATAAATACGATGTTTTGCACAGTCACGATGACCATCTTACAGTAATGCAACTGTAATATTATTGCAAATATTATTTTAACTGAACATTCTCAATTTCTTACATACACAAAGTGTATATAAAATATAATGTAGAGGCGAACAAATGGGAGGTTACTTAAAATGTAGGTTGATATTTGCTGAGTTTGCAAATTGGCCTACTGAGCGCCAATTTTTTTAAACAAATTTCTTCCTTGAAATGGGCAATCTATGAAAAAGCACATTAGTGTCTAATGTTGCTCGATCCTATATGGCTAGGATGTCGTGGTCAACCGACATGAAATTGAGAGGAACGGCTTGATATCATGCAACTCAACGCCTGTATAACTGTATATGAGGTTGGGATTTTTAACTTCATAACAGCAATCTCAATAGTAAAAGGAACCTACCCTCATAGGATCATTAAATAGACTGAATATAATTATATGTTTAATTAAATCTGAGGTCATCGAAATATTGACACAGTTGCAAGCAGAACCGGATGAGCACGTTGGAGAATGCACGAACTGTAGCACATCACGTGACCTCAAAACCAAACCATAGAAAGACGAAAGATGGCAATTATGAGATTGTGATTAAGATTAGTTTCTAGTAGGATAGCCGTGCACGAGGCTGTAGGCAGTGATCAATGTCTATCCCAGGAGTAACGTTAGTTAGCAACTGTAATGCTTTAGCGATTACTTTTGCCACATAGACATAGAGGTTCCTTCTTTGAACGGCTTATAACTCGGATATTGTCAGACAGCGTAAAATTATATGTATTGTGCTGCCCACTGCCATTCTATGATAGTCACAAATCCCAATCTTCGTGCCATTATGGTGTCATATTATAGCATATACGCGGCATTTCAGACTTGCTGGGCGGCTGGAAAAGGCGCCAGTCCGAGATTTGGAGGCTGAGCCATCACCACAGATTCCTTCTCCCTACTAATGATTGATCAATCAGGATCTCTGCAGATATCTGACGTTTTGGCGACGTGTACATTATACCCTTCCCTCTTTCCTCTCGATCGTGTCATGACTCAAGCAGATAATGCAAAAAAACGTATATGGCGAAAAATGCTTTGCTACTCTTGGCATTACTGAAAAGGACATGTGACTATAATCGCAGCTTACACGATTTCTGTTGCTTCCAACAGGCTTTCAATGTCAAAAGACCAATACTTCCTACATCGAGAAAATTAATTTCTATGCTTAAGATGGAAACTTATAGTGACACGATAACCTGTCATTTCCATCCTGATATCTAATCTCGTACTCTGGCCACAGATTAGCATTAATCAAAGATTTTAAATCCGACCCAAGACGCCACTGCAGCGCTATGTAGCCTAGATGCAATTCCTCATGACTTCAAAAATCGAAGAAGCATTTTAAGGAGTTGATGTAATTCCGAGGTATCCCGACCAAAAGCAGCTATATCAATAACAAATAAAAAAATGGATTTCTAGCGAAACAGAGGAATAGAAAAGCTCATATAAACCGTATTCCACACTTCAGCTATTTCTTAAATAAATTTTTATATGGTGCCACCGTGCGATGCGATGATGAGACGTCTACTAAGTAACTATCGCTTTAATCAACAACGTATTCCTGGTGTATTTATTTACTTATTTAACAATAATAAATATTATCATTGATGTCATTAATATTACTAAAATCATCAGGCCTATTATCATTGTCATTTTTATGTCATTTCCTTGATCATTTATTTGTAAAACTGTTCATGGCACAAGTGCTAAAACGAACACTATGGCCGAATTAGATTTATGAACATTATAATAACGTATTCCTGTACAACAGAGGGAATCGGAAACGTCCTTGACCCTCTTTACAAACTGGAGATACGTCGGAAATTGACTGAGATTTACCGTTCATCAGATGAAGCCTCAACACGGATGCTGAGGTTTCTTAGTCTTTTTGCCGAGTGATGACCAGTCCTATCTCGGCAGGGTATGGAAGCCGGTAGGCCTAATTATCGGCCTCATTCGCCCTTAGGTGTCCTTTCAACACCCGCCTCCCACGTTGGCCAGCACTTTCAGGGTTCCTGGTGAGCCTGTCCATTCGCGTATCATCCTAGGTGATTCTTCGGTCAAAACCTTCTCCTCTGATGGATTATAACCTCACTCGACAATGCTTGTCTCAAGTTGTCTATTCAGCTTTATACCACGATGAGATGCAGGTAGGACATTGGGAAGTCCCTAATCCCTATTATATAATAAACCGTCAATAGTTTTGACAACCTGCTCAGTGTGTCCATTATACTACGAAAATTATTGTTTGCATGAAAGTTTGGTCAGGTTTATTATTAGGCGCCTGAAGTCTGATGACAGTTTGGTTGGTGACATCGCATCGAATGGAATTGCTCGATCGTCGCCTGCACAGACGTCTCTAGTGCATCTAGGTACCTATTACGAGTGTAATGTGAGTCAGGCCGTCTTAAAGGTGGTCCTCACTCGGCTGACATCAAGCACATTCGTTAAGTAGTTTCCGCCAACTCAAGCGGAACGATTCGGTTGGGTGAGTTATGACAGAATACATTGGACTCATGATGATGACCCGCCGTCGTTCTGTCTGGTTCCTCCGTCTTTCCAGTTGTGGAATAATCCGATGCGGTGTTGAAAGCACTACGTCGATGGGTCGTCGTTGGCTTTTTCCAGTTGACCTGGCCATCCGTGACGCTGCCATTCCGCTTGCAGATCTCCACTTCCTCCGATTCCCTGATGCTGGCCACATCTGGAGTCGTCGTCCTTCGCTTCGTCTTCGTCAGAGGTTCCAGCTCGTACTTAAAGTCCGATAGGCTGGGGTCATACCGATCACTGCTCTGCTGCCCTTCCTTGTCCCCCGTATCAGAGGTGGCTGCAGGTCGAGGGGTGCCTCCATCGTCCGTGCGTCCACCTGCTGCAGCAGCAGCAATTGTCTCTGGACCAGTGTCGTTCGGATGCGACAGGACGAGATGGCAGAGGATGCAGAGCAGTTCGAGAACCTCCGTTATGGTGATGATGGATATTCCGACCCAGAGTCCCAACTGGCCGCCGATGTCTGAGACGAGTTGATTTGGATCGTAGTCGGGAGATTCTTCTGAAACGACGACATTGCTGTCCGCTACGTAGACGTTGAGTCGAGCGAAGTCTTTGATCGTCTCCGATCGATTCTCGTCGTTGAAGTAGTCGCGAACAGAGTCGTACTTTGGCGTCGATTCGAATCGTTTCGTGAAGTTGGTGATGTAGAAGATGTCGATGTAGGCGGAGTCTCCCTCGTAACCGAACGCCGGCCACTTGGACAGACTGTAGCTGACGTCATAGAGGACTTCGTCACACGGAGGATGACACGAACATGCGCCTATCAGCGTCGTGTTGCGCGTCACGTAGTCACGTGTCTTCCGGGCGCACTGGATGCGCTTGTTGAGCTCGAGGAGAGCGTAGAGACAGATGTCGGTGGCGACGAACATGCACGAGTCGGGCAGGAAGTCGTCTCGACGACACGGCTTCACGCTCGCGTAACCGGAAGGCCTCGGAAGCGACGCATCGTAGCAATCGCAGGACGCGATCACGTGATACTGGAGACAGAGCTTCATGCAGTAGATCGTTCGATATCCCTTCGTCGGATTCCCGTCTCCATCGATTCCTCCAGTCACCGTGCTAGCGTTCGTGCAGTTGCCATAAGGAGGACCTAGACGGACGTTACGACGGGGTCTGATACCGAGGGAGACGGAGAATCCGGGTGGGACGTCGTAGCCTTCCGTCAACGGAAACGGCTTTGAGTTGGGCGGGTGGATGACGACTCTGACGCCGTCACTGGCCGACGCCGGACTGCGCGACTCAAGCAATCCCGGAAGGACGAGGAGCTCCTCGTTGCGATCGAGCATTCCACTTCCGGTCAGCAGGATGGCCGACCAACCGTTTTCGATGCCTTCGGACAGCGATTGTTGGTAGAGGTCGCCTCTGATGGCATAGGGAGCCTTGTAGGTGAAGCAGTTGAAGTAGTAGGGGTCGAAGAATCGTCGGAACTCCTGACTCATGTTGCACGGATTGCCTCCGAAGTAGCAGTTGACGACGAACTCGTCCAGTTGGATGGCAGCCGTCGAGATGAATTCCTCTGGAATGTTGGCCGAGAGGGTCGTCCGAGAGAAGACCTCCTGGAATTCCTTCGAGTAGAGACTCTGAACGACGTTGTCGTTCCACAACGTTCCGTATCTGGCCGCGTACTTCATGTATTCTCGGATGAACTCATTTTCCGAGCGATTGATGTGGTATATGGGGTCGCCGTGGCTCTGGATGAACTTCCGGTTGAGAAGGTTCAGGTAGTAGAAGTCGAGGTTGCGCATGTTGCAGAGGGAGATGGCCGGAAACGGAACTGGAATGGGAACCATTTCGACGGTCACCTTCATCGGGTAGGAGAAGTATCGCCGGATGATCTCAGTCACTTGGGTGCAGAACATGGCCCCTGCCCCGATACATATGAGCGACCAGAAGACGCGGGCAGCCAACGTCCTGGCCAGAATGACCTTCGGAACGCCGTGCATTGTTGTTTGATTTGCGAAGGTTTCGAGGGCGCCCGAAGAACGATTTTTCATGCTTGAGGTCATTCGACAACAATTGACTGTCGACTGGAGTTTGGCCTCGACGCGTTCAGCCGCAGCGGACAATCGATGTGCATCGGACCAGATCAAGCGCTGCTGCCGTTCTTGCTCTCCTCAAAACGAAATCATTGATGCGATTGACTCCACAGGTACATCTAAAAACAAGAAGCGTCATGATGGAAATTAAATAAACGCTGGAAACAGTCTATTCAGTCTTAAATCAAGTATATGACTATATTACTCATCAAAATTATAAAATGTATTATTTTGTTACTTCTACCTGAGGTAGTTCTAATCCCTCAAGAGGCAAGATATTAATATTTTGGAGACAGTTACTGTGTTCTGAAACAGTTGATTCAATTGCGTTGAATCGCTGTATGTACAGTCTGAACTGTCGTGGAACTCGTTCGTTCACGTGGACTTGCTCACTTTTCAATGTCTACGGGGCGTAGGCCTATTAATAAGGCAGGTTGCCCAGAAGATTCGCACCGCCCATAATTATATTAAGGGTATATAGGCCTACCAGATCTAGGTTTCTACGACGTAAGCCACCATTTCCCTGGGTATTGTTTTCGGGTAGAGTGCATAGATAATGGCGTATAACATTGGAAAACTAAACGATAGAGGACACTGGAGTGGAGAGAAACAAGGCGGGAACTGATTGCATTGAAATTTAAACTCAGAAAGCTGCTGTAAAAGTGAATGCAAGGAATGAACATGAAACAGAGATCATGATTTGTGTGCGCTTATAATTGCCTGCCCCATAACGATTGATTCAAAACACGAACGTCTGTGCAGATTGTTTAGCATTTACATTAATGCAGAATAATTGTTCTTGAGATTTGTTTATCAGTGTTAGCTGTTGCATCAGCTATGACACAAAGGACGATTAAGACAAAACTAATTAAGTAAGTATACTCTTTATTAAGTACCAACTGCCTTAACGCACTTTGGTTTGCATACAATTGTACAGTCTAGTCACACACTGTTTGCGTCTCAAGTTGTCCGCCCTAAATTGTGCATTCTCGGTCTCAGGGAACAAGGAATAGATCTGAGGGGGAGAAGAAGGAGTTCGTGCAGCACATGACCAGAGTCCGAATGGATTGAAGTAAATGGGTTCTCATCAGCAATCTTACAACAACTGTTAGAAGGAGGGGCTTTCCCTGGGGAAGTAGCGATAGCGGACAAAGCGTTCCATCACAGTCACCAGAGCGTTGCGTTCTTGCTGCCCCACGAATCCCCACCATGCAGGGGCGGCGTACTGCAGTCGAGCTACAAGTGGTCATTCGTTCCACGTCATGAAGCCTTGTTCCCGAGAGAAAGTGGGCAGATAGCACACGCAGTGCATCCTCCCACTGCTGCAAATGCGGTTAACACGCTCCTCAAACCGATGCGGTCAGACTCAAGATGACCATATTCAGATCCGGTGTTTCACGGGTTCCCGGTTATCGCTACCTAGGTCGGCGGACTATCGCAGAGGACGATTAATACAAAAGGACAGGCAGATCTTTAAACCATTGACCCAGCGTACAGGATGAATAGACGATTTATACTATAAGATACAATGTAATGGCAATGTGACAGAAATCGTTGCCTGTACATGTTGGCCTGTGGGTTCGTTAGATTGTGATCTCACGACGAGTCCACTATTGGATTATGATACTTGATTAGGTCCGAGAATACTATATACACATAAGAGACGGGGAGACGGGACTATGTCGGGCAAGATTGGAGAATTTGGTGACACGTCCAACACGGTCCGGAAGGAAATTTAGTGAGACCAGAATGTCGAGCGACGTCTAGGAATTGCATCGAATGTGGAAGGGCAAATCTTCGCCCCATTGCCCAGAAAGTTGGAAAAATAATGTCCCATAACGGCAGAAATTCGATGATGGTCCTGGATGTTTATAATGCTTACACTAATCATTCTGCCTTCTCTGTTGTGGCCATCATTCGTGTAGCGGCTTAGAGGACTTACATGTCAGCGGAAAAACTGCTCAGTGAGTGGTCGAGGATCCGCAATTCAAATCCCAATCGTCAACCAATTATAGCAGACCAATGCTTAATCTACACCAGCGTGTAGAAGTTCTCCAGGAGTATCATTCCCCCAGGAAAATTGAGAGAATAGAACATTTGAATAGGTGTATTTCACGTTTAAAATATAACGCGTCCGAACAGACTAATTTTTCAATATGTGAGGTAGAAGAGGCTATTAAACGGGATTTTGATGTTGGGACTAAAAAAGTCGTCAACCTTTGTCAGACTTAGAGCCTACATTGTGTGAAAATACAAGCGCTGACTAAAAACGTCTCCAACTTGTTCCAGACTTAACATGATAGGGCTTTTACATGTGTTGGACAATAAGATGTTGGGCACACTCGCTGTTAGAACAAAGATAGGCCTACATGTAGGCGAATCAGTGCACAATGCCCATAATTATATGCAAATGTCGATGGTTGCCGCAGTAAAAGGCATCTAGGTGTCGAATCTCATTTGTTATAGGTGACGGGCCTCAATTTTGATGGACCAATCGTTTGTTCGTCTCGCACGAGAAGCGACAGATTTCAGATGCAGGTGTCATCCGACTGAAATGAACTACTCAGCCTGTTTATACCTATTTCTGTCTGCTGTCGTTCATGGGACCTTAGGCGCTGTCTACTCAGACTGGATTGATGGAATTGCTTTCTTGGTTTAAAAATTGTGTTGGGGTGCACGTTTTTAATTGGAATTGCTACAAAAGCGAAATGGTAGGCCTATCTACAAGATTAGGTAACAGCTGTTCTGTTACTCTGTAACTGCGTTAGTCCACCGTTTTGTGTGGTTTAGTGTAAATGGAAAGCCTCTCATATGACCTAAGGCGGGAGAAGTAAAGTACAAATTCTCTTGGTTTAGTTAGTAAGTAACTTGATTAGGTAAGTAGTTTATTTACAACCAAATGAGCAAAACAATATAATAAAACTAAGGAATTTGAAACTAACTCAGTGACGGGGTAACCGATGAAATCGCAAAGGACTGATCTCGCCATTCACCCAAGAATTATAAACGTTTGCACTTTTGATAGCCTTTTATTGTCTATTCCGATATTTTGTAAAAGGTATTATTAGAGCACGAAAATTAAAAGTTAGTATTCTGTTTATCTGAAAGCGATCAAACCTAAAACTCTGAAGCATAGCCTATAATATTGATATGGGTATTAAAGATTTAAAGAAACTATGTCTGGTTGCGGTGGATGACTAAGTCCGCCATTAAATTGTTTGACCTTAAATTCTGTTTGTAAGAAGTTAATGATGACAGTTGCAGATTCTTTTAGATCTTATTCAAATCATCGTCGTTTCTGTAATTTAAGAAATGAAGATTTGGACACAGTAGGGCCTACATGTAGATATAGAACCACGAAAGATGTGACACTCTAAGGACATACTAGGCCTAATGGAGACTCATCCCCAAGCAATTGTCACACGTAAAGATTTGCTGCCCGTGGAAGCAAGCGCAGTGAAGCATCTGCTGCTGTTGAATCTAAAGTGTGAAATCTATACTCTGTTTTCCAATAGCTATACATTATTAGTTCAAAGTTGCACCATTGCAAAGTGACAATTCTTTTACCATCTATCATTGGTAGTAGTCTAAGTCTTAACTTAGTTAAGGTGGTGGAAGGGGCAATATAATTATTATTATAGTGGGAGTGGAAGCGATTATAGTTGAAGTAATTGTTGTAGTAGTGCTAGTAGCAATAGCAATAATACTAATAATGACAATAACAGCAGCAATGGCGTTAATATAAGCTCTTAATAGAAGCAGCCTATTGTATTCAGCTTTTGATGCTGTTGTTTTGGCTGCCACGGAAGATTGCATCGGCTCTACCTATAAATCTGCCATCAATCGTAATTTTGATCATTTTATTCTATCTACTGGAACTGAAAAAATGACCGACATTGCTTCGTAATTGTTTCTGCAGAAAAATATCAACACATGCAGTGAAGCAATTATATATATATATATATATGTATATATAGACAATAATTGTTGTCTATTGACTGTTGCCTGCGAGATTTCCAGTAAATAATGCTACGCTTAGCGACTGGTGATTGCAGTGTATGGAACAAATGGACATGGAAAGTATTCATCTAATTATTGGTCTAATTGCGTCCAAAGTGCCCTCAGTCTGAAGTCGGAATACATCATGTAGAATGCTTCTTAACTGACGAGCAATAACAGTTAAATCCGAGGCAGTAGTCGACTTATTTAACAGCTGAAGTTGAAGTATTAGTAATTTAGTAGCAGTAGCAATTATGATGCGATAACTAGCTACTAATTGAATCAAGACGTAGGCTACATGTACGGTAGTAGAACAGAATAATAGTACAGCACAGAGCAATTAGTCAATATGACACTATGCAACAACAGAGGTAGGAAGAAACAATAACTAATCAATTCATCTGTAACAACAAAGAGGATACAGAAAGCTGTAATGTCTCCTCGGATTTAAAGGCTACACTGAACGGCGTTAAGAAGCACAACAGTAGTATTGATTCCAATAATTTTAACTCTTTCTACTCGGATAAAATATTGGTATCGTACACACCAGATCAGAATATCTTTTACGTAATAACCGAAAACAGCAACTAAACCATAAAAGTATTATTTACTTATCTCCAATGTATAACATAATGATTGTAATTGCAAAGTGTATGATTTAATTAACATATAAGAACATATTAAAACACACCAGAAAGTACCTTATTTTATTTTTATTTGGCCATTATATGGTACTTGAAACAGTCTCCAGCTAGGGTTCATGCCTGGCTTACGAGAACAAATGTCACAGTGACAAACAGTTTTATGCCTGCCACCTTGGGTTTTGAGATCACTACATACTCACAGTCCTTTTTCTTATCCTGAAAAAGAGCAGTGAAATGTTGTTGCTTGTCAAATCGCTCCTCTGCATCCAGCGTTGATGGACGACCACGGCGACGAAGGGTCACTCGACTAGCTCACTGTTCACGAACCAGTTTCAAAATTAGATCCTTGCGATATCTTATAATCTTTGGTTCCTTTGGATGTGTGTCTTTTTGTGAATAAAACTCTTTATCAACCCAACTTCCATAAACCAGAAAGTCTTTCTCCACCATTTCAATTACTTCTGTGTGAAGGAATAGCTGCTGCAGTAATGACCAAGCCAGCTCCCTTCTATTTGGTATAATTATATTCCACTATGGAATTCTGGTCTCCCTGCTGCTCGATTGGGGTGCCTGGATCGGGTCCTGCGCTCGGCCGCCCGACTAATTGGACGCATACCAAAATTCGGTCATGTTTC
>JAQFXW010003001.1:0-12369 GCA_034693945.1 Dendrobaena attemsi
ATTTCCCCCCTCCCAAGCAACCGTGCTAAAAAACTCATGACTTTCCATTTTCCCCCATTAAAAATATTCTTCCATCCCATCTGACCAGTCTTCCCCCCCTATTTCTGAAAATTATACATTATAAGATGTTCCCCTATTGTTTTCCATTGGGCGCACTCGCGCCCGCTTGGTATAGGGATAGAAGCCCCTGCTTGTATACGGTCATAGTCGTAATAAATGATAACATTTATTAATATTATATTAGAGTTACAGTAATCAATAATTATACATACAATTATGCCAGACTATCTATCTGCCTATTTTTTTACAATAAGCAGCGCTCGAGAATTGGCTGGTGTGTGGTGATAAATATCAAAAATCTTGAGAGGGCGTGGTTCTAAAACGAAAGGTTTTCGCATGAAACGCAAACAACACAGCGACGCCAAATTGAAAAACAGCAGATGCTAAAATATTCCGATAGATGCAGCAGCTGCAGCAGTTGTTTCTGGCTCATGAACAAAGATCTGTCAGACTCACATGACGAGTCCAAAAAGCGTCAATGTCCCGACGAGTATAGCTTCTGCTTTTGTCAATCAGTCGGAGTCCAACCGCTTATTGATTCACTTCATTCATTTCGAGAATTTGTATAGCGCCACTTTAGGAAATCTACTCACTGGCTCTCGCTGCGTAGGCCTATAGATGATGTTAAATGTCATCGTTGAACAGCAAATAGAATTAGTTAGCAAAACAGCGCGCAGTAAGCTTGAAGAGTGTGACCAGTAGCAAGATCTCCTCGTAAAACACGTAGATTCAAAAATAGATTTCTGTCGAAAGATGCCTTTGCTTCTGTAAAGTCTGTACTAACAAACATTATGTTTAGTCACTGGTACGGGCTGCATATAGGCCTAGTGCATAATCCAGTGGTTTTTGCTTCAATAAACTAAAGAAAGTTTTTTTAATTATAAAATTATTATAATAACTTTCGTGATAGAATTCTAGTATAAAACTTACCTTTTCAGAAATGCATGGAAATACTCGACAAAAACGAGTTTCATTTGGAAACTTCTATTATCCATTTTGATAGACATTGACATTATTTCTTCTTTTTTGTACCTTTTGTTTTCATACACGCCAATGTGTGCTAGAACAGGAATAACAGAAACTTAAAGTCATGTATTTTTAGTGGCTGCCTGGAAAGGTTTATGTAACAGATTTGTTTTGTTCTGATGCTTAAGTAGGAAGGTACGGACTCGAACTTCTGTTAACAAACGCACTCAGTAAGATGTCATCGACATCAAAAAAAATTAATGTAAAATAATCCACTATTGGTCAAAGCATCGCAAGAGTAAAGTTTCACTTGGCGAACCGGCTTTAATTAAGTTCATCTATTCTAGTTTCATTCAGAAGACAGCATGCAGCGTCCAATGGCAGACTAAAGTAGGGGCCCAGTCTTCCCATAAATCCTGGTGAAGGCGTTGAGACCTATGCATAGCGACAAAGCTAGCGGGATAATCGTGACGAAAGAGGGGAATTAAGTTTCGATTCCCGTTTTTTTTAGTTACAGACAATGATTGCACGACGCGAGGGATATCAAAAGTCTCGCTTTGACCGTAAATATTATTTTTAGGACAAACAGAAGTAGGCCTGTAAGTGTATATAGGCCCTATAAGCCTACCAACCAGTTCTCCAGGCATTCATCACAATTTACTGGTGCTTGAATCTGTACATTTATTCATCATGACTGTGAAATCGACATTAATCCGAACCTTAATAATTATTCGTTTGTTGAAAAGTGAAAGGTGCTGACTGACACACTGCATATTGCATATAGGCCTATAGAATTTAATGTTGCCTAGCCTATAAAAGTACAAAGCAGGTTGACCTGTTTGCTGTTGCACTGCGACAGTCGTGTGCGACTCTTGTCCAGCAAGCATGATCCGGTCTTGGATAATATTATCACAGTTGGTTGGCGAAGCTGCAGACTTGACAATGTGCTAACAGTGTCGTCTCAAACTCGATAAATTTGCGAACTGTTTTTAAACCGCCTAAACCGACATTTGATGTTTTAGAATATTGCTAACAGTTGGGATTGGTACAATGGGACCTCGTCCTCGGCTATCTGCTACTGGCCAAGACACAAAAGATTTCAGGCGAAATTTCGAGTAGGCCTACACGTTAGGTAAGCGCAGAATTCGAGCAGCAACGTATAGTCAGAAGTAAATGTCAGGAGATTTAGCGGAAAGCTGTTAGCATGACGAACGCGCTGCAATTGTCCACCGAGAGAAATTTCCCCAGGATCATTATTCCCCTCCCAAAGAAATCGGGGCCTAATCAACTGCAAATAGTTAAAAAAAAAATTAAATACCTACTTGAAACAAAAAAGACTAATGACTCAAAAAGGTCATCAGAACAAAAATTGTGGACGAAAAATGTACAAATGAAGACATTTTCTGTCTGGCTATTTCCTATTTTTTCCAATGTCCTCCCAAGTTTCGTGATCCCTCCCCCGCTTCACAAGAAATAGGATAGATTAAACACTGATTGTCCACGTACATTCAATTTTAATCTGAACACTATTACTGCGACTTTAGTCTTTATAAAGTAATTATGATACCTAAATTCACAGATTGTCGAGTAATATATATATATCGAATGCAGGAGACAGAGAAGTCAACTGGCTGCGTGTATACCATGAAAACAAGCAGAGTCCACACACACAGCTGCGTAATTGGATAACGACCGCAGCGTAATCGAGTCACTGATGCGTTACAAGGTTTCCTTTTCAGTAATGGAATTGCCATTCCGCCCGGTTGGTGTCGCTAGCAGTCGAGATGTCTCGCCAGATTTTAATCGACTTATGAACTCTGCTTGCTCTGCAGGAATAGAGCTTCATTTCGCTTATTTGGTCAGCGCACCATTCACCTAAAATGCACTTTGGTGGCATAAACTCCCAGACCATTTAAGCTTTAGTGCTTCTCAGTAATAAAGTGCTCAGAGCGTTAACTCATTCTCCTGATCTATAGATCGCATAGATCGCATAGAGCTACATAGAAGTCCCATTTGGATAATAATTTTATAATGACAACAGCTAGAGTCTCAAGGAGATTGCACAACGATAAAGCGGGAAATTATAGGCTCCCTGCTTTGCATGTAGTCTACGTTTCCTAGTAAGTTATGTATTCTCATTTAAAACAGAAAACATTTTGATGGATAGACACATCTGCCATAAACGATCCTCTAGTAATCATAATTATTCTATTAATCCTAATCCATTAATCATTTTCTATCCATCTAAGCCATGTATGCAATTCATGAAAAAACACAACTCCATCTATGTGTGTGGATAGACACTGACGTCTACAGTAACGTGCTTCCACTGTTTGACCATGCAGAACCTGCAGAAGTGCTATAAATCGATAGCTATCGCTGCCATCATTAGAGAGCCCTGCGTATTTAATATCTCCTCAGTAGCAGTTGACCATTGTGATCAATGGTCTTGTCAGAAAGATAGATCGACGTATGTGTTGTCTTTCTGCGTCATAGATCCATCTAAGAATGCGCTCCATTCGAACCCTATGCGTGCTGCTGAAGGATACGATATGTTTACAACTTGGACCCAATTAGCCTTCGACTGCAGCCACACCGTCTCGTACTATACGTGTAGTGTATACCCCTTGAACTGACTCGTCCCCCTGGCATCAAATCAATCTCTCCCTCTGACGGAAATTGCAACGATTGTTCCCTACCACCATGGCCCTTGAATGAGAGGAAGAGAAGGAGGAAGAGGAGGAGGAGGAGGAAAAGTGCGTAATCAGGAAGGGAAGCAGAAGGAGGAGGAAAAGGAGGAGGGAGGATGGATGAGGAAGAGGATGAAGTATTTATTCTTCTGCAGATTGTCGACACCTTTAATCAATGGCATCGCCCTGTCTGAACTGTTGTATAAGAATATAGTTTGTGTAGCAGGAACAAGAAGGACAGAGAAAGACAGACAGGTAGAGAGACAGAGACAAAGGCAGAGAGATTTTAGTAAAGACCGGAAGTTGGGTCGAATTAGATTTCGAAAGCAGTCACAAGGGCGCGTGGTAGTGTATACTCTTGATCTATCTCGTGTCCCTCTGTCATCAAGTCAGATCGTTGCCAGATAAACACTTTCTAACTACCGCCCAATCTCTAATCTTTCCTTTCTATCTAAATTAGCTGAACGAATTGTACTTTCCAGACTCAACAGCTACCTCTCCTCCAACTCTCTGCTCAATCCTCACCAATCTGGTTTTACTAAACAACACTCAACAGAAACTTTACTTATCTCACTCTACAATAAACTAGTTTCTGTCGTCAGCAACCAGCAACTGTCCTGCCTCTGCCTCCTTCACATCTCCGCTGTATTGACACCATTGATCACTCCATCCTTCTCGATCGATTGTCCTCTTGGTTTGGTATCTCTGGCACAGCCCTTGGCTGGTTCCAGTCCTACTTGTCTTCTAGATCCTTCTCTGTCAAAGCCTCCAGCCATTGCTCAGAGACCCTCCCGGTCCCACTGTCCTGTGGTGTCTCTCAAGACTCGGTCCTGAGTCCACTCCTTTTCATCCCATATACCACACCTCATATCCTGACTCCTCCTATCCTCCGCTGCTCAACTACCCTCCCAAGCGAAAACCACCTTAACAGCTACTCCGCTGTCCTCTGACCTCCTGGAAATCCGACCCATGATCACCACAAACTTGCCTCTGGACAACCCTTATGATTTGACGCAGCGCTCGAGAATTGGCTGGTGCTTTGCGCTTGGCCTCCCTGAGCGCTCTAGAAGTTTTCGATTACGATTAAAAATTTTGATAACATATCTCACGAATCTTATCAACTGAACCTATAAACAACTGAATAAATTCTTGCTTTCTATTTCTATCACTAAATGAAGAAATAGTACAGGATGGTGACAATACTGTAGGCCTGTGTCTAATTAACAGATTATAGACAGTTATGGGCAGGCCTACATGTTAGATATCAATCATTAAGTCAACAGTTAGGCCTAGTAACTGTCTAATAGTCGTCTCTCATTTTCTGGAGATACAAATGACTTGGTTTTTTTTGCAGGATCCTTTTATAGAAGTCTCAACTGAAATGAAGCAATTGAGTTCCTCTGCTTCCTTCTACAGTCTATTACCAATGCGGATGGATGGATCGAGGGAAAATTCATAAATAAATAAATGTTTTTTTTCCTTTTCTGATCATTAAGACGTTAATAAGTCGGCTAGTAGGCCTAGGCCTACATTCTCATGAATCTTGTCAAGAGTTGTTCACAATAAAGACTCCTAGCATATGAACCATCTGTTTTGTTCTGTTCGCTTATTCTGTTCTGTGATATATATACAGGTCATTAGGTCTAAGTGAAACCGTAACCAATTAGGCTCTCATATATTGCCTTAGGGCATAGTCAACTGCCTACCAATTGGTTTCTCATGGGGCGTCTCGGTGCAGGGGGATGGCGGAAGTTTCGCGGCCGGAACGTCGCGGGTTCGATTCAGACCCGAGCCACTGCCTACGGACCTTGAGCAAGTTCTTCACTCGTAATTTCTCCATAGGCCTACGCTTTGACACAACTCCGCGGGTTGTAGACCGGACCGCCTCTGAGTAGTCTTGGAATTTAAGTGGCGCTATAGAGATATATATAATTATATATAAATATAATGAATAATGATATGTCTATTGTCTAATGCCATCTCAGTCATTAGTAGGACTACTGCCAAGTGCCAACCAACTGGTAACTGATGATGCTTTCCAAACAGAGGACATTAGTTCTTTCAATAAATTACTATTAGTCCACTTCAAGTAGCCTAACCTTCACTGTGATAATACATTTCAATTATTCCAGAGATGGGATATCCAAAAGATGAAATCGCTGTTGACAGGTGTTTAATTCGTGAAGCAAATCTATTATCCAGCTTAATAAAGTTAAGAGAAAACATTAGGAGAAACAAGGCAATGGGAGAAGAGACATAGAGTGGCATGCAAGACAAAGACAATGGTCAGATATACAAAGGCCTGCATAATGTATAAGAAGAAGAGTTTTATTATTGCGTCGTAAGCTGCTACTTCTTTGACTGAGATTCAGTTGAGATGGAAGACTCGGTGCAGACGACATAAGAGTTGAAAGATGAAGATGCTGCAAGTATCTCTTCTCCTCCTGATTCAGCTACAGCAGCTGCTGATCTTCGTAGATCGTTCTCATATCGTCTTACATTTCTGCACAAGATGAAACTCCCAGAGACATACATGTTCCAGATTATAATGGCTGACAACTAGTCTAATAAAATACAGCTAATGGACTGCTATTATGGTTTGAGGCCATAGCATCTGACGTGGCATTATTATCCCTTTAATATTATTATTGTCTACGGTCATAGGATGCGCTATATAAGAAGTGTCTATTACTCGGGGGCAAACAGAAGATTCAGCTGGGGGGGGGGGGTACTCACATTGCAAAGACAGAGGGCGCGAAGCCATGAGTCGGTGCTGAAGGAGGAGAGCGGGGTAAGGGCGGCCCCTTAAGGGAAAACCCTTATAAAAGTAGACAGACAGACAGACAGACAGAATGATAGAAGCAGAGACAGAGAAAGAGACTTTGATGGTGAAAGGGAGAAGGGCAATTGATGATAGATGATGACGGATGGATAAGAGAGAGATCCAACGTAATTCCGTTTACAGAGATAGCACAGACTATCATTTCATATCGATCGAATCTCTCTTTCCGGATCAGTTGCAAAATAAGTCTAAACTGTAGCTGTATGAGAAACAATGATAGTTAATATTTATTGTCCAGGCCTCCCCTCCCACCTCGCAATTTGAATTTTAAATATCATGCCGTAGGTGTTTCGCGCAGTAGAGAATTACTCAGCTTCAAAGAAGTTAAGATCTTTTATCTTCAGATTGCTTTTGAAGATAGCAACAGCAACCTCCTCCGCAGGTACGGCAGTTGCTGAGGAGTAGGAGGAATGAATTAGAGGATCTGAGGATAGATTAATTGGAGGATCAAAGGATCGATGAATTAGAGGGGAGGAAGAGGAGTAGGAGGAGGAGCGAGAAAAGCATATATACCCATAGACAATAATTCTACGAACACATGTTTTAAAGAAGTCGACGTGTTGTCAGTTGCTGCTGCTGCTGCTGCTGCTGTATCGTTGGATGCGATTCGATTGTGTTTTGATCTTGTGACGAAAACAATTGGCAAAATGAAGTTGTCGGACTCGCACTGCGTCCTTCTCCTTCTTTTCCAGTTTCTCTTTCCCTTTTCCGAGGCTCTTACGTTTTCGCACGACAAGAGCACGACACCGAGAAGTAGGCCTACAGTCTGGTTGATATCTTTCAAACAACTATTCCCATTGATAGGCGTCATGCTATTACGGTCCACCGCAGTGACAGTTAGTCAGTTGTTTTCTATTAAAATATCTTGTCCTATAACATTACTATGTCCTATAACTGGCCCAGATAGCTACATCGGTAAGCGCGCTGGCCGCGGAAGTCTGTGGTTACGGACACCGCGGTTCAATCCCGGCCGGTGCTGGGGGACATTCAGAGAATGAAATCTCGGGCTAGCAGGAATGGGACGAAGGGGCACAGTGAATATTCGCTGCCTTGTGACCTAAGGGTCGCAGGTTCGAACCCCACTTGAGCCGCTAAGTAGCGACCTTGGACACTTGTCTTACCCATAATTGTCTGTGAGGAAAGCAACGGGAAACCACCTCACTCATCTCATTCCCCAGGTGGTGTAAGCCTACAGAATCTGCCTTCGGGCAGAGAATTCATCATCATCATCATCATCGTCATCATCATCATCATCATCGTCATCACCATCATCATATGTGTATAGGCCTACGTCCTTGACTTCTGCCGCACCCGAGATCCACAGTGGCTATGATATCGGTCCTGGCTTTTTATACCTGTCAGACGGTGTCATTAAATGGTATGCCTATGCAGGAATAAGGCTTGAGCCGCTAAGTATAGCGACCTTGGACAATTTGGTGTCACACTAACATTCTCCCTCTCAATTATTCTCTCTCTATACTTTGACGACATTCCATAAGGCCACGTCGTGTCTCTTGCACCATCGAACATTACTGTCTCTCTGAGTACGCCTATTAATGTCTGGTGTCTGTTCATTCTGTTGTTTCCTGCAGACCACTGTGTTCCAAATCCCTGTAAAGGAGGCGGAACTTGCCGTGATTGGTTGGGAAACGGTATGACAAAATGTTACTGTCCCAGCAACAGAGCCGGGTACAGATGCGAAGCTATAGCAGGTAGCCTATAGTCTACATCTCAGACATTTTAACGGTAATATCAGCAGTAGGCCTAACTAGCATCAACAGAAACTGCAGACAATCTTTTCAGGAGCTACGAAAGTTTATGCTATAAATACCTACATTCAGCAAGAGGCAAACCATTCGCTAGAGCCTAGAAGGCCCTAGATGCATTTAGCAGGTCTCCCTATTCGGTTAGACTCTGGATACGGAATCATAATTCGCAGCAGACATTTTATAACATCTAATTATGACGGAGTGTTGTCAATAACAGCTCAATTGCTCACTAGATGACGCACGTGGTAGGACTATCGTGTTAGTAATGACTGTACCTGCTAAGCACTGAGGCCTGCCTCATTTCTATGATAATGTAAAAGAGCAAAATCATGATAATAATATTGCTAATCGTTATGTAATAAAATGATCATGGGTGGACTTCATCGGGTTTATCGGAGCGCTTCTGAGTAGATATTATTATCTTGAAGGAGCGCTATATAAATTTTAGCTGATTGATTGATTGGGGGGGGGGGGCTAAGTTTGTAACTTGTTAGCCCATGCATGGCTTAGCCCCCACGAAGGATCAGCCTCGATCCATTTGACATAAAATTTAAAGTAGAAAAGAGGGAAAGTGATTAAGAAAAAGGTCATCATAACTTTTGGAGTTGATTAATGGATTTTGGGAAGTGTTGACTAAAAAAGAAAGAATGTCACAGGCCCTACACTTCTTTGAAGCTAAGATTGTGGGTTTGCTCTGGAGCTGCCCTCCCCCCCATGAACGGAAACTAATCTACGCCCATAACAATGATGAGTATAATTCTAATAATGTTCTGCAGATAACCCCTGCGATCCGAATCCTTGCAAAGAGGGACAAAGGTGCTTGATCGATCGCTTCAGAGAGTGGCACATTTCGAAAGAAGAATATATGTGCCGTGGGTGAATTAGTGAGCTGAACGAGCTTCTTCTCTGTTTATATGAACTTATCACTTCTATATATACACAACAGTCAACCACCGTCATTCATGTGTGCCTGCAGAGTAGGCCCTACTGATATTATAAAAAAAGTTAATTAATTCTGATTATCGGGTATTCATTCATAAGATAGATAAGCATTGCTGATTGGGTAGGACTTCGAGTCTATATATTGTAGACCCCGATTGCTGTATTAACGTCTGCACAAACTCAATGAACGACGAAAGCAAAGCATTTAACTTAAGATTATAATTTTCTGTATGTCAATACTCAATATTTTAAATTTAGATCAACCACTGAAAAACAGGATGCATGGGGTCGACTGGCTGAAGCAGTCACACTGTTACACAGAAATCATTGGTTCCAGTCACTGCTAAATTGCTTTTCTGTTTTGCATTTCATAGTATAAGAAGCATCGAGAGGCGGAATCGTCGCATAGGAGTGATTAGACAAGACATTCTTCGGATACCTTGATCTGACACAAGCGAGCTTAGTCTCTGACCTAGAAATAGAAGACGACCAGACACGTGGCATTGACAATAGGCCTATAATGAACAACACATTCAAATTAAATCTACTAAAATAATGTGTGGAATCAGTTAATATACTCCAAATAGCCTAAATAGCCTTTTTACCCGAGGTAGTTTTAATCACTGACGAACACAAAATTATGGTTTGGAGTAGAGCAGGCTATTCTGGGAATTCAGGTCTCATCCCAGGTTTCAGGAGCTTCTATCCCCCCAAGCAGCCGGGTTCAAAAACTCGTGACTTTCCATTTTCCCCCCTCAAAAGTACTCTTACATTTCATTTGACTAGTTCCCCCCTGTTTCTGAAATTTATACATTATGAAATGTTCCCTCCCCTGTTTTCCATTGGGCGCACTTGCGCCCGCTGGGTATATGGATAGAAGCCCCTGCCAGGTTTCACGACCATTCGGAAATGTGCCTCTGAAAGTTATGACATTGTGGCTTTGAGTGGTAGTTAATTGGAGACAAAATGTTGAAAATGAAAATGAATATGAAAATCAAATTATCAAATGAAACGGCGAAGGCCATTAATAATCTTCTATTTCTCATAGCCTATAATAGGGCTAGCTATGCATGCATGAAAAGAAGAGAGGTTTACTCTAGAGTTAGTCTAACTTCAGCTGGACCTCTCTTCCATCTCTCTTGACCAGTGTCCGATTTATCCTTGACCGCTCTCGGATTATAGGACTGCATGTATTTTCTCACTTCACTTGCATCATGACCTCTTCCGACCAACTCTATAAATCTCTCTGACCTGTTTCTTGACAATATCATTCCACTCGACTTCTCACCGACGTCTGGGACTGAAATCAAATCAACGTGTCTTATAAGTCGTTATGTAAACTAATGATTTATCCCACAAGCCAGACAGATTGATGGCATAGAGAGTGGTTTATACGACAGAACAAAACACTAAAGCACTCCGTCTGTCGTTTCTCCGACAGAAAAACAATTAACCAATCATCCGTAACGACCTGATGGAGTCAGAATGTCGCTACAGCAGCATGATCGGTCTATCAGGATCAGTCTATCGCATCAGACCAGTCATGCGTGACTGAGTCGTTCACAGATTTATGCGTTGGATGACCTGCTTTACAAGTGTGGTGGCCATCGTTCAAAAGCCTAAGTCTTATTAGCCGTATAGGTTTATAGGCTTAAATTGTGGCTATGGCCTAAATCTATTCGTGTAGAGGAGATCAATGTTTCAGCCAACTCAGAAATCGATATTTCGTATTGAACTCGAGACATCTGTTGCTGGATGTGATGGTCCGGGGGATGTTTATTGGTTTTGGTCGGGCAATTTGCTTCGGCCAAGGGACCACTCGTAGGCGAGGATTCTCTCTCTTTTCAGCCTCATATGAATCGCTGCGAATGAGGATAGTTCGGCTTAAGCAGCGCATTTCGTCATATTGGCCAATAAGTAGGAGGCGTTCTAAATCTCAGATTCGGAGTAGCTGAGCTAAGACCGGAAGGGGTAAAACTAGGATTTAGAGGATGGGGAAGGTAACTGTACATCGTCTAGTTGTGACTTGTCTATAAAAACAACTGTGAGGCAGAGTCCATCGAATGACAGAGTCGTTGGTCGTCTACGCCATAAGACCTTTCTTTCTCTCTCTTTCGTGAGTCTTTGCTGCAACGGTGTGTCTGATTTGAATCTCCGTCGTTTCTGCGAATAGAAGACATGAGGACATCTTTGAACGTTTTCTCCTTTCTTCTTCTTCTTCCTCTTCAGTTATTTCTTTGCATCAATGGAAGAAGTGCATCAACCACAGGTGAGAGTCTATTACCACAAAATCGGCATTATTGTAGACCACATTAATTGTTGCTCAATTTACTATGTACCTGAATAGCTTCTCTCTAGTCTCCTCGACGCTCTCACTTCAATAAGAAGATAATTAAATTAAGGTATAAAGGTAGCCTATGACCTGCTGCAGCCTGCAACACTCCTGAGCAAGCTGGTGACATGTGCTGAGCTTTTGAGTCGTCTTAGAAATATGTAGGTTGCAGTACTAACCGTTGTCCTATTAACGTAACATGATGTATGCTAACCCCGTTTTCTATATAGACTGAAGTAATTTCTAGATCTTTAGGAAGGAAAAGCAATACATACATGAGCGCCTCTGAGTAGAAACATCGAAGGGGCGCTATATAAATTTTGATTGATTGATTGATTGATGATTGATTGACAGCCAACTATTGTGATCCGAATCCGTGTCGGAACGGAGGATCGTGTACTGTCGTCATGTGGCTGATGGGATATGGTCCGTACTGTTCCTGTGTCGGAGGTAACCATGGCAAGGACGACTTCTGCAACCCAGCTCCATCGACTCCAATGGGTGAGAGCAGCAGCTGCCAAGACCGTCTTAATAGCATGTAATATGATGTGAATCTAAGTAAGGTAAGGTATACGAGTATCCTTAGTCAGATTACTACTAATGTAGTCATATTACTACTAATGTAGTCATATTATTACTAATGTAGTCATATTACTACTAATGTAGTCATACTACTACTAATGTAGTCATATTACTACTAATGTAGTCATATTACTACTAATGTAGTCATATTACTACTAATGTAGTCATACTACTACTAATGTAGTC
>JAQFXW010003002.1:0-12368 GCA_034693945.1 Dendrobaena attemsi
GTATATATGTATGTATATATGTATGGATATAATACTTTAGACTACTCAGCGACCTTCTGGTCATATTAATATAGCACATGTAGAAATACCCTGTGAAAGAAATGTACCCAAGATGTCTGTTCATCCATAGGACGAAAGAACCAAAATTCGATGATTATTCATGACCTCAGCTAAAACGTCATTTTTTACCTCTTCCAGAAAGCGACAAGTGGTACGTTCTCTCGGCCGAGGTCAAATTTACATGTATGCACTAGGCATCTGTGTTGTAACTAGATATTTGTATAGTGTTGCTAACTAGTCAGAGGCCTTCTGTGCTTTAGCCTAAAACATTTGTCAAATTTACGTGATGGAAAACAGCAAATTTATCAGTTGACAGGTGACTAGAAAAGTCACAAGTGCACACACTCTGAGCCCAACTTACATATCCCAGGTAGACTAGATAGTTGACAGCAAGTTCAGGGTTTCCAAAACGCATTGCAACAATGATGAGAAACATGATTCACTACTGAGGACCGGCACACTGTCCAGCAGCCCCCCCCCTCATCAATTGAAATAATCAGCCTTTCCAAAGATTCTCCAGAGTTTTGTTCTTTCATTTGTTCTCTCTATAAAATGATAAAATGTACTGCGCTCTTTCACAACATTCCTCTATCTCAGTGCTATCCAACCTTTTTTGTGACCGCGGGCCACAAATGTTTATTCTTGAGGTGGCGGGCCTCACCATCAGAAGCAACATCACTGAGCCCAAAAATTGATGACTTTTTCAGTCATTCACCCAAATTTTCGAAATTTCTTTCCATTTACACTGCCAAAAAAACTGATGACCTTTTTTTTTAGTCAGTAACCAAAATTTTCAGATTCTTATTATTTTTACACAAACTACAAAAGTTCAGAAACTCAGGTGGGCCATATAAAATCATCTCGCGGGCCGCATCCAGGTTGGACAGCACTTCTCTATCTGCTGTTTTTTCTCGCTTAGATATTGATTTTTTTGTCGCCTTTTGTCATTTTGTATTCACCTTGTGCTGTCAGTTCTTTGAACTCTAGCGACCGTCATGATGAAGCTTCTCCATTTCTGTCTTTCTGATGTCGCGTCCCTTTATTCTGCCAAATTGTATTACAAATGTGTTTAGGTATATTTGCACATGTTTTTAAATGTTACATGTTTCTTGATGTTAAATATTGGAGTAAAACAAATTTTGAAGACACTTTACTTTGTTGTGATTAGGGTGGAATGTCTCTGGTGTACTTGACGTCAAATGACATGTGGGTTCTGATCAACTACATGAGCTTCGTTCAATGGTTGTCGGTTGGAATGTCCATCTTAGGCATGGTGTATCTTCGCATTAAGAAGCCTAACATGCCACGACCTATCAAGGTTAGTTCTCTCTAGTAGGCTAGTGCATAAATTTATCTCATTTCCTTTTTAATTGTTTGGTGTTTACTTGATGACTTAGAATCTTTGGAATTATCATTGGCTTCTATTTCTTTGAGATATATAATACTAACTCAATTCATTATATAGCTAAGTTACTTTGTAGGCAGCAAAATAGATCCTTCTGTATTTGCAATATCACCATATAGCAGTAGCAACACATAGCTTAGCACTGTTATTTTATTTAATTAAAGAGCTTGTTAGGAAATGTTGATGTAACATTGTTTTTGCAGTTCAGCCTAGCAATACCGATTACCTTCTTGATCATCTGTCTATTCCTGCTTCTGGTTCCATTGTATGCTGCTCCGTACGATACCGGAATTGGACTGGCTATTGTTCTTTCTGGGGTACCAGTGTACATGCTAGGAGTCATGTGGAAAAGCAAACCAAAGTCATTTCAAAATCTGATGAGTAAGATTTTTAAATGTTTAACTGATTGTGATTAAGTGACATCAGTATGTGGTACTTTAGATAAAAGTTTCAGAACTTCTAATTGCTTAGATTTGGTACCATGAGTTTGGCCAATTGGCAGAATGCTAATATCACAATATAAGAGTTAGTCTAGGATATTTAGAATTGCCAAATATATAGCTGCACTGTCCTTATGATACCTTCTTAGTAAAAAAGTTGAACCTCTTCTAAGCCCAATTCAAGAGAAATTGTTACTGAGGGATCCTTGTTTCTCTGGAGGACTAATGTATCTAAAAGGTTATGGCATGTACAAAGTACCTTTGCAGTAGCTTTGTAGTAGTTCCTAATCATGTTAAATGTTTGGTACTTTGTTTGTATGATTCTAGCTTGCTTAAAATTAATATAATACATTCTTAGAGATCACAAAGAATTTTAGAATTTAAAAACTGCCTTCTAGTCTTCCTCCTTCTAATCAATCACTTTAACTTTGGATTAAAAGAAATCTAAAATTATAAGCATTATATATAATACATGTAAACAAGATATTTGTACAAAGCCTTGTAGTATATGTTTATTGCTATGTGCTAACCGAATACATGCAGAGTAATGTTAACCCAATATGTTTATGGATCATATCTTTTAGCAGATGACTGACGTGTTGGCAATTGATTTATCCATGTTAGGGCAACTGACACAAACTGGGCAGAAGTTGCTCGAGTGTGCACCAATGGAGACCAAAAGCAAAATTTGATTCCACCGACGTGGTTCAGAAACAACACAATCCGGTTGTCTGCTGGCCCTCGAGCTGCCTTTCAAATGTTGAGGTGGTTGATGGCCGACATAATTACGAGTTACTTTATGGAAGGGGCACTATATATATAAATTTCCATTATTATACATGTATTAAGTTTTGTTTGTGAAATGCAGTCTGTTTAGCTCATATCGGTACTTAGTATTTTGTCACAAATCAATTGTCATAGATCTCTTGGAGCTTATGTGCTGCAATAGGCCTAAATATATTTGGTACCTTGTTTGTACTTCGTATCAGTGCCATTTACATGTACTGCATCATGTTCAAGAATGACGGGTCCAGATGTTATGCTAGACTTATTGGCCAGAGGCACTTAAACATCAGTCAGGAGGTTGCTAAGATAGATATATGACGCTTTTCAACTTTCCACATTTGTGATCTCCCACTACGAAACCGGTCCGGTCTGTCTCAAAATAGAAAAATTGAGTTTCTCGTGGAATATTATGAAGTTCATTATTAGCTTTATAACACTGTTTTTGATATTATAATATCTTGTTCCTAAGGAAACTGATATTAGTCTAGAGTTGCTCTACGTTCACAGTCTCGTTTTGAGAAAATCGCTTTGTAAGCTTGAGGGCTCTGTAATGGCCGTGTGGTATTTACCGATGATGGCAGAATACAAATACTCAAATACTGTGATTGGCTAAATTCAAAAGCTAGCCCACCGCAGTGCCGGCTAGAGGATATTTTAAGCTTTCAGACGATACCAACCAATATTGTAGGGGTGCAGGCATAATAAAATTGCACGAAGGACTAGGAATATTGAGGCAAAATACATAGCGTAGAATATAAAATCGGCATAGGCTCTGACATCTTGAATTTAAATTAAATGACTTATTGTTATGTTAATTAATATTTTTAATGATCATTAATGCAAAATGTCAAAAGTTACAAATAATGGATTTGCCTGCTAAATAGGGAAAATGAGGCATTTCATGTAATGCGAGTGCCAACCAGTTTCGTGGTGAAAGGTCACATTTGTGGGTGGCTCAGATTCTAACATAGTCGAATCAGGAAGCTTCTGCTATGCTGGTACTGCAATACACAGCGATTTATACATATTATTTATTCACCATTTGCATGACTGCAAACAAGTATACTTTTGGTTAAAGTAACGGCCAGAATGCACAATTTTCCAGCTGGTACTTTGTATGTGTTGTTAGTTTTTGCAGCACTGATTTGGTTCATCATTTCTGTCACTGCAGTAACCTACTTTATAGTCAAGTTTTCTCAAGAAAACCAATCATTGATGGAAGTTCTCTAGCTTCACCTGTGTTTGAATTGTGGTACATATATAGATCATGACGACATAGATTCTAGTTTGCCAACAATCCAAGACAAAATGTCCTCTACCGAAACAGCTTATTATATTGTGCTCAAATTATACAGTTTCTGTATAACATAGAATAGTTTTGATCTGCTAACATATGAACTTCAGAATCTCGAACAGCAGTATTGGACAGAATAATGAACAGACTGTAAAGGCAGTATTTTTAGTGCAAAAAGTATTGTAGTGGTAACCGTTGCAGTATATGTGACAAAGTTGGTGTAAAACTTGCCTTTTTATTTTAAACTCGTTTATTGTTCAATAAATTTTATTGCAATTACAGAAGCAGCAAATGTAGTTTCTTAACAGAGTTTTATCGTAAGGAGATGCTATATTCTTCATGTTTTCATAAGTCACAGTTTTTATCCCTTATGTTGTCGCAAAGAGGTAGAGTAATCCACGAAGGTACTGGACTATTTCACCTCCTCCAAGTTTCGATTCTCCGTAGACGCGATCCACAAACGATATTGGCACCTGCAACAGCAGTAGCTACATGAAATTCGAAGATAGTTAGTAGACTCTAGGGCCAACATTCATCAAGGACTTTATACAAAAATTCTCTCTACTGAGAGGCATTCTCCGCTAAGCCCTGGTGCAAGTGAGTAAAATAAGTATCTTACATTTTCCCTAGAAAGCACATGAAGTCTCTAGACAAGACAATGTACATATATAAAAGAAGACAATTCCAGGTTAATCGAACCACCGTAAAGCAAGTTCAAGTACGTGTAAGAAAAACAATGAATAAAGGAACAGGTCACCCCATGCACAAAAATACAGATTTCAAGAGCCATCTGATAAGCTATTGATCATTTTAACACTTCAAGTCAAGTGTGATTAGTGCTGATGTAGAAAGTGATGTCACTGTCATCAAAACCCTATCGTCCTTTATACATAACTTTTGATAAACTCTAGAATTTAGGTCAACATATATACCATATCAGAAAATCTATATAGCGCCTCACAGATAACTACTTTCAAGAGCTCCGAGTACAATAAAAAATAAGTGGGCTAAGACAGTAATCAAGACGTACTGTGCGAATTGCCCGAGTAAACACGGCTTGTGTGCTGTGCCAAATTTTGGACTTTGGCACAGCAAAATCAAATATTGGGAGTAGATCATGATATTCTTTGGTTGAAAAATAATAGATCTGAGTAAATATGTGCTGTATGTTAGTTTATACTTGTTCAGAAAATGTAAGAAAATTAATTACACAACTAACAAAAAAGCCACAAAAATTTCGCTATTTTTAACATTAGGGTGCGGCGCCAGGATTGTTGGGGTTGCGGCGGTTAAGTAATCACATACACATACTACGTTTTTGACAGAATTTCGAATAGAAGACTGCCAGAAAAATTAGTCACAAAATGATTTACCTCTCCAATCGAATTTCTAAACTGTCGTGCTCGAACGATCATTTCCATCTGGAATACATATCCCTTTGAAACACATGCTTCAATCAACTTTTCGAGGATGTCTTTTCGATACAACCTATTCAGTAAAACAGCAGTAAAGTTTTCACCTCTAAACGTTTGTACTGAAATGTTAAAGTTACAACTGAATACACCTCCCACCCGCTTTTACTCAAGCACAATCAAGCCATTGCATTAATACCAACAGGCGTGTACTAATTGTTACTAGGAAAGTTATCCCTCTCATAAAGGATAAAATGTGCCATATAAATATCCAGATACATACACACACGACACAATGTATCCAACAAAGACAAGAAGCAACAGCTCTCTAGTAGTTTCTCCTCAGCCAAAATGAAATCTTCAAAACAACTGTCTGAAAGACTGAATTTTATCAAGAATAAAAAATGTCAATAATAATAAAAATAATACCGGAAACTGCCAGTGAGATCCGAGGCTCCAGGTCGAAGAAGAATCTGAACCAGATAGTTTGCACCACGGCTAAAAGACACCACAACACAATGTCTAAATAGGATATCGGGCAGTTAAGCAATACTTTGAAGTTCAAAGCGACTATCTATTGTATTGTATTTGTGTATTTCTAAACCGCCTCTTACAGACCACTACTACTTGGAGGCGGTCAAACTACAGCCCGCGCTCCCCGCAGACGTTTTGGAGTTTTACACGCTGAAGCGCTTGAGCAATTGTGAGTGAAGGACTTGCTAAAGGTCCTTACGCGGCCGGTGGGATTCGAAACTGCAACCCTTCGTTGCAAGGCGGCAACCATCACCACTACACTACCACGCCCCACTAATTAGATATCTAATTAGATACTGCGGATTACTGTGCTGACCCAACAACATCGAATCACCATTAAATCATCTATATTTCATCAGTTGCATGAAGTTCAAATTGCTTTTAATAGGACCACCCATAGCAGTGATTTCGTGCTGCATAGAGGCAGTTAAAAGTTAGGAAATATTATATGAGCTGCTTGTAAAGCTTATATTGTAAAAATAAATTTACCTGATTAACTTTCGTTTGAGGTCCCATCCGTAGACTCCTCCACTACCTGCATAACGGGTTCCAGAGACAATGTCATAGTTACCTTCCAACTGCTTTCTACAATGAAAATGCAATGGTTTGAATGAAAACATTTAACAGTAAATAAAACAATTGTGAGAGAGAATGTGTGTTTATTTTACAACGCCTTCATAACGAAGATGATTGGCGTTTACATGATCATGCACAGTTATGCGATTGGCCTATGTCTAGATGTTATAGTACATTTCATAGTACATCTTTATATATATGGCCTGTAGGCTTAAGGTTATTGGCGTTCCTCAGTTCATTAGTATCAACTGCTTTGCAGTTTCCCTATAAATATTTGGTCTATTTCTAAACGGTTGTTGAGTTGATAGTTCTTCTGTATGGCCTAATATGTTATTTAGGTGATGTCTAATTATAGACATATTTAGAAATTACCTAAATAACCTATAGGCCATACAGAATAACAATTGTGTCAAAAGAACAGATTATATACAAGTAACAATTGATAATTAAATTGTTACTTGTATGTCATTGGAATTGTTTCTGAATGATTTAGGTGCTGTTCAATGCATAAAATCAGTGTAGCATTTTTTTGAACCGATTATAAAGTAACAATCAACCTAGAAGAGGCATGAACTGTAATTGTTAAAACAAGTAGATACAAAGCACAGAGAATTATATGTTAGTGGTTCTCAAACTTCTGCAGGCCACAAACCGGCAAGAGTTTTTGCTGAAGCTCGCGGACTGCTAACTTAAACAGCGAGTGTAAATAAAAGTGACTAATGACTCACCTTGTGCTGTCAGTTCTTTGAACTCTAGCGACCGTCGTGATAAAGCTAATGTCTATAGTACGTAAAAGACTATTTAAAAATTAGGGATTTGTTTCCATAATTAAGACATATCATGGCATACTTAGTTACTAATTTAATGTATCACTGCAAATAGCCTTAGTAATACACAGAGGTTTTGGTTTGGTTTCATGTCCACTAGAAACAAATCCATATTTTAAATATTGTGCATCATGGTTTCATGTGAACGGCTGATTCTTTCTGAGCTTGGATGTTTTGTTCAAACAGGAAACCAGTTTAGAATTATTTTCATTTGCTTCATTCAGAGAGTCTGAAAGATCACTGTTCTTTTATTAGAATTAACTGTCCAGACAATTCGAATAAATTCAATTTATTTTTAACTCTTCTCCATGGATCAGTAATCTGCTAATCCGTGCCCGAACCACTGACTACTCGTACCAGATGAAGATACCTACTTTATGAATTCAGGAATAAACTTTGGCTGCAAAAAGTAAAAACAACATATTGTATCAAATCAACCAGCCTGTGTAAATAAACCTCCAAGGAGGCAGATAGCTGTGCTTACATGCATACTTCATCCCGGTGGATTACTACAAATGAGGTCAACCAACGGGGAAAAAAATTATTTTGCTGGTTGGCTCCCGTCTACAGAAAATCAACTTAGAAATATGCTGCAAGGAATATTTATTACATGTCAGCAGGACATCAAATTCATATATCTGCTAATCTAATCCCATCACTTCTATATTCTCAAAATTTCACAAGGCATCAGTCGACGGTTGATTAAAGTTCACTTATTGTCAGTCTGTCTGGCTACAACCCTATGCTTTAGAGAAACCAGAAATCAGGCTGAAGCTGGTACCGTAAGCCTGCGGTTTTCAACCTGTGGTCAGTGGACCACTAGTGGGCTGCAACCATATGCCCGATGGTCCGCGAGGAGGTCATAGAATTAAACAATTTTTAATTGCAAATATTGAGAAAAATTGTGAATTCTGAAAATGTAATGTTAACATTTTAGAAAATGTCATTATACACTAAAAGAAAAAAGTCGATCATAGCCAATTTTGGTAGGAGAAATGTGCTTCATTTGCTTATTATGTGAAAATGTACATGTTCCCTAAAAAAGGTCATCAAGTTTTAAGAAATTTGTAAGTTTTCGTGGTCGAAATTTGTGAGGTAGTCCGCGACACGTGGAAAACTTTCAAAGTGGTCCTCGAGTCCCAAAAGTTGAGAACCGCTGCCGTAAGCAAGACCGTGAAATAGACAAGTCTTCATTTAGACCAGAACGACAAAAACAAGCTATCAGAACAAATAAATAATCTGGCCCAAATTTCACAGCTGTTGGCCAGCTATTGATAAAACTCTGTTTCAATGTGAACTCCAGATAGCCTGACAAGATCTGGATCGAAAGTAATATCTATCAGTATGAGGAGCGAGAGGGATTGAGAGCACTGACAACAGATAGTTCAGCTGCTTTGCCAAGTTGTACTTTCTGAACGAAAAAGTTTAAACTTTTTATTTATCAGTACCCAGTGCCATATAAGTGTGATATGCAAATACTTAGTTTTTATCACTCTGGCACAGAATTCATGCTATTCATAAATAGTGGGGTGCGGTAGTGTAGTGGTTAAGGTCGGCGCCTTGAAACCGAAAGGTTCCAGGTTCAAATCCCACCCACCGCATAAGGACCTTTAGCAAGTCCTTCACCTACAATTGCTGAAGCGCTTCGGCGTGTAAACTCCGACACACCTTCGGGTAGTCGGGACCGCCTCTGAATAGTAGTGACTGTAAGGGGCGGTATAGAATACACACATACATACACATACATACATACATGTAGATTTAATGACAGAGATAATTCTTTGACTGTCAATGGCAAGTAATACAGTTTCCGTAGCACAGTATTGCAAGACAACTTACATGATGAGACAGGTCTGCATCCATAATTATCACAAAGTTTCCAGTCGCATGTTTAATCCCATGGATATATGCAGTACCTAGACAACAATTAATCATTGCGTTGATTTCTTTCGACTGCTTACGAACTATGGCACTCAATATCTATGATTATTATTATTAACACGAATACACATTAACTATAATAACTTTCAAATTATGATAAATGCATTTCAATTACAGAAAATGACACGACCACTAAGACAAACAGATGTATATATACTAGCTAGTCACATGATGGGCTATTTCTCGAATATGTAAATACAAATATTTACCCCAAGCATCGCAATAAATTATGCCAATAATACAGTTCTACCTTGAAATTTTTGCAGTCCTATAGTCCTATATGAATACACAAGAACTGCATACAGTGTGTAATTCCCAAAAACCTACCATTCTACAATTATTTAAAGGCGATTTTCAACATATACGATATAATTTCTCCAAAATCATGCATAAAAATATACATGTACACTCATTTTTCAAGTTTACATTTTTAAATTAGACTAAGGACGCAAACAAAACAGTCATACCCAAACCAAGTTTCTTCTCTCGAGGCTTCAAAATCTAAACACAACAACCAAAACATTTATCTAAAATAATTCTGGTAAGTAATAATATCATATTTCAGATTAAATTCAACCTAATGTTTAAGTAAGAAGAGTTGTAACTTTGATTTGTTTACTTTACTATTGTGCAGCAATGTAACAAGATACAAGAGTAGTTCGGGAAAATTTAGTTAACTGACTGTACTCACAATTTTGTCTCTGCCGTAGATAACCTGAAGCTGCTTTGCAACGTCTAAAGTGCCATCAGGGCTTCCATCATCAATAACTATCACCTCAAATTTGAAACCACTGTCAAAAGAAACAAAATTTTTTTAAATAAATTTGTAAAAAAAATGGAGATGTCTGTGCAATGATGGTGATTATGAAGTTATCTATATAATAATAATAATTTAAACTGTGTGTCCATGCTTTACGCATTACACTTGCACGGAAATTATATTTATTCGTTCGAGTGTAGCTAAACGCTGGTGTTCAAAGGCTTTGAACCCCTAGAGTTTTGTGTATCAGCACTTTGGAAAAAGAAAACGTTTGGATAGTGGCCAAATAACTGCATTTTTTCATATTTTAGCCTGTATGTCTAACGTTAATTCCTTAATTCGCCAGCTGATGTTAATTCTTTAGAAAACAAAACTCTTGGGTAGTGGGGAAATAACTACACATTTTCTTATTTCAGCAGCAGATGTAGGCCTAATGTTAATTCCTTAATTAGCCAACTCAACGATGATGACTACACTGTTAGTGCTCAGATAAGATGATAAAAAAAATATCAAACACCCGCCTCACACATGTGCGATTCGCCGAAAGGGGTTTTCTATTATTATTGCGTCCAATTTGTCAAAAACTAGAAAATATATTTATGTTCTTGGCTATCCTCAAGCACAGTCATGTTCAGATTTTGAGTATGGCTTATGTATGACTATACAAAGCATTCCATAATTATGGATTACAACTGTAATTAAATACATCCAAAAAGATATAGACGATATGGATTTATGCGATCCGCATTTTCAGTGATACGTCTCTCTTTATAAAGCAGTTTCAGCGATTAGATGATAATTTTCTTTTGTCGATTCAGATTTTTTTGTGTTATTAATCTTACTCAATGTGTAGTTAAGACTTTTTCTTGGTTAACCTATTACATTTATTGTTCAAATCCGGACCACCTACGATCCTTCTAGGGCACTCCGGTCAGCAGGACCTGTCCCTTTGGGGTACCCTATTAGAAGACCAATCAAATTTGTTTCTGATTAATTCGATAGCATTTCTGTTCACTTTGGTTGTCTTTTAATAAAACAGATTGCTACATGATTCGGATTTTTGACAATTCGGGCAGGTGTGGTGCTTCTGCAGCGGAGGCTTCCGCTTCGGGTAGACACTCATTCGCACGACTCAATCACTAACTATAATTATTATTTTTTTAAGCATGGTGCTTCTGCGAGGATGCTTCCCCTGCCAAAGTATGCATCATTGCTTATGCGGCGGAAGTTTTCGCCATCGTCCATCATGATTTCGCTTCAATCCGACGGAAATTACTACAGACTACACAAGTCATAACTCTAACCGACCCTTACAATGGGTACTCTGACCCTAACCGACCCTCTTGATGCCTATCACAACCCTAACCAATATTCTGCAGCGGAAGCTTCCGCCAGCCAAAGCGTGCATAATCAGCGATTCCGTTAATGCGCGTCCTGGCATCTGGGATTCCAACATTTTGAAGTTGAACCCCCCCAATAATCAGTTGTGAGTGGACTCCAAAGTAAATTAACGATGTGTCCATGAACTTCAAAATAAATTACCGAGGTATCCACGCAATGTTAAAAAAAATGTGTGTCACATACTGCATTTTATAAAAATTTCAAAAATTTATATGAGCTCGTGCGTGAATGTCCTCCTCAACCAAAATTGCATCCACTCTTCACACAAAACACCACCTCTGGTAAATCAACGTCTTGCTACATAATAAGAAGTTCGTAATCTTTACAGATACTACCTGGGACTATTATTACGGACGGATATGAAACTGCAATGCATCAACCAATCAGAGCGCATTTCTTACGGTGTGCTGCGGGTTTTCACAATGCACGTAAGATACGGGTACTTTCGTGCACACTTTTAGACTTATCGATCACTGGAAAATTTTATTTTTTTCATTCGTATCGTCATTCGTAATGATTCTGTATATTCACCGAAATGTTCGTCTAATGTAATGTCACTCCAGTCATAAAATCTTCCTGCAAACTTGTTTAAATTCATTTTGTCAACAAAACAAAACAAAACTATTTGCCCGGCGTAAAACCACAGCCGCTGCTTAAGTTCTTTCAGCTAACGCGACGTAATCTTGGGGTGAGAGATAATCTAGGTCAATGACCCAATTTTCATTGGCTTCGTATCCCTCCGTAATAATGGTCCCAGATACCTATGGCCCTAAAAGCTTATGAAATAATGGGACTCCAAAAATAGATGGAAGTGGAGTCATGATTCCTATCCATTTGAATTGGACTCCAAATTTTGTGATGTGATGCGTCCATGACTCAAAGATTTCACGCGTTAACGGAATCACTGTGCATAATTGTTTCTGCGGCGGAAT
>JAQFXW010003003.1:0-12367 GCA_034693945.1 Dendrobaena attemsi
GCCTCATCGCAGCAGAGAAATTTTTAAATTTAAATTACAGAGCGTTAGCGTGGACAGACAAACATCGCATCATCGATTTAAAGATCCGGAATTATTGTTTAGAATGTCTAGTCATTTATATTTGCATAATTTTCAGAACATTGGTTAATTGTTTTTTGCTTATTGACTTTAGTTGTTTAATTATTTGTTTTGAGAACCTAGGCCATTCTGACTTATTCTGATTGTTTGAATTGTTTAAAAATTTATTTGAAATTGGCATCTAGATTATGAAAGCAATCTTCTGTTCTGGGTCGATGCCAAGTGGCAGACGATCTCGAACTGTGATTTCGATGGCTTGAATCGACGTATCATCTTCTCAACAAATGAATATCTTCGACACCCATTTGCAGCCGCTATCTTTGAGGTGAGCATCTGTTGTATGGATGTTCCGCATTGAGTAACTGCACTGTGACGAAAATTTACAATAGGAGTTTCCAGCACTGCTATTGTAGATGATAGAGTACTGCAGAGGTCACTAATACAATTATTGTCAAAACATTGTAAATGGTCGTAATTAAATATTCATGAAGAGTTTGAAGGTGTTTTCAAAATCATACTTAAATATGATCATCATCTCTATGGGACATTGTCATTTCCATGATCTGCCATTAACCATTATCCATTCTGGGCTTGTCTCCTGTCCAATAAATAAATAAATAGAGGTCAGGTTCCACTATGTTTGTCCGTATGTGACTATGTGGCATGGGCTTCCAGCGAGCCTCCTCCAGCCTCTTGGCCATCCATTATCTCCTATTGTTTACAAACATTGCTTCTGATTAATTTTTGTCATTCATTAATACTTAAAGAAGCCTGCCCTGCCTGCATGTTAGAACATTGGTGAATGTCAAGTTAATAGTTAATGCACATATTGATTAATCACACTAATCTAGCTTATCATTTAAATGCTACATGTGATTTCCTCTATTTTCGTGTCTTTAGGTTATATGTTCTGTACACCAGAGTGCGGTTAGTCGACTGGTATAATTAGGAGTAAATTACTTATTTGCCTTTAGATCTGCTCTTCATAAATCTTTGAAAATAGCTCTAATAATGAGATGAAGAAGAGGAGGAGGAGGAGGAGGAACAGAAGGCGTGTTTAACATCCTACATCTGGTGTTGTTGGGGTAGCGATTCTGCTCACTTGAAGTTTGTTAGTCAACATTTACAATTGTTTTACTGCTTTTGGACGAATATGTAAGCCATTGTTCCTTTTCTTTGAAGGACTTTGTCATCTGGACTGACTGGGAGGCAGAGTCTATCTTCCAGGTGAATAAGTTCACTGGTAGTCAACAAACGCCCGTCAGACGTGTTGCAATGGACCTGCACTCGCCGATGGGTGTCCAGGTACACCACCGACTGAAGCAACCCTCAGGTAACCAATACAATACAATACAATTGTAATTTGATATCCTTTCAATCGGTTCAGAGGTGCCGACAAGATCATGCGACAGACTATTGATGGCACTGAGCAGTTGCACTACTGAGCAATAGCAAGTGAAGGACTTGCTCAAGGTCCCTAGGCAGCTTCTAGAAGTAGATTTAAACTTGTGAACCTTTGGTTACAAGGCACTGAGCTTACAGCTGCGCCACTACGTCCCATGGATACCAGGATGCATGCAATATATTCAGTTTGACAGGAGCTATACTTTCCAAGTTATGTGTTCAACTGCATTTCTACTCATTAATCTGTCATTGAGGCTATTAGCTATTCAGTTTTGTACTTAGCTAACCAGTCAATTTGTCAGTCAAAATTTGTTAAATGATCAATGTAATCAATTTAAAGTGTTTAAAATTATTTCTACTCAGATGTCTTTTTATCAAGCCCTTATAATCTTCCTTTCCATTTTACTGATCTGTGTTTTGATTGCTATTTTTAGGTATTAATCGTTGCTTAGGAAGTGGCTGCTCCCATATCTGTCTTCCAACTGGGTCATCACAAGGCTACACATGTCTCTGCCCCGATCATGAAGACAAGCGGTACTTCCTCGCCGAAGATGAGAAGTCCTGTCTCAGAGTGCTCAATGACACAGGTGCAAATAGTTTCAAAATAAAGACTAGACTTCAGATGAGAATTGCTAACGTAGATGTTACTTCATTAGTTTGCTGTATAATAATATTATTGTGGTAAATGACAAAGTGTGGCATTGATTTTGAAAGGCTGTTTAGTCTATACACGATCATTGCAAATAATAATAGTTCAGTCTTTCTCTCGCAACTCCTGGGTTTTAATCCCAATGTATGTATTCATCAGGAAAACAGGATATAGTTCAGTGAATGAAATTTTACAAGAAGAGGGCCTACTTTAAATGCTTGTCTGTATATTTATAATCTGTTGCATTCGTGCATCGAGAAAAATGTGTGTTGTAGGTTTCTGATGAAAAGTTGATTGATACTGGAGTAAGAGAGGACATTATTATCTTACTTTTTATATATTTTTTTACAGATTCTCTTTCAACAACCTTGAGTTCAGGAGATGTGCATAAATCAGAAGGAGGCAGTCCTTTGACTGGGAACAGCTCAGTTTCTCATGTGGCGAAAGTAGTCGCATCGAATGATAAGAGTCGGACTCCTGGCCAGATAGCAGGCGCCATCATAACTATCCTCAGCCTAATAGCAGTCGCATTTCTCATTGTAAGTCACCTTAATTAACTGAAACTAACACAAAAGTCTTCTTAATTACTGACTCTGAATGGACATTCTTATTGTGAGTTACCTCACTCTACTGGAATTAACACAAAATAACTTGCTTAACTGGAATTAGCACAAAATTCTTCTTTATAATGTTTAACAGTTAAATACCTTCTATGATAAAATGAATATAGGACATTTTTTTGATTTTGTGTTTCAAATTTGCCTGGTGATCAGATGGAAAATTAATACAAGTTATGACATTTGTTTCCAAAGATGTAGAAACTTAGCTTGACTGTTGTCAGATGCAGATGAACAACTTCTTTGAAGCATAGTCCCAAAGTTCAAATGTAATTTGGCTGAAGCTATTACCACACAACATTACCGATTCGAACAAAAGGAATCCATATTTACTTCCAGCTTTTGAACGTTGAGGTTGCTGCCACCACTGATAATGATCTAGGATCAATGAATTCAAGACATCCATCCACTGTGTCCCCATATTGTTGGAACTGTCAGGAGACTTTATGGAAGCCTAAATTTGTCATCGTGACATTATATTACCCATAGATAACATTGGATTATTTCTCAAAGTTAAGTTCTTTTACAGTTTTTCGTTAACTGTAACGATATGAACTGTAATGTACTATATGACTGTAATAGATGTTATGAGTTTGTCATAAGTTAGTAGGATTTTCTGGGTTCCCTTCTAGGTGTGGCCACTTAATCAAATTTTGCTAACATTCGTTAAATTGATTTACTGTGATCATTCTATCATCCGGTAAATTGATTAACTATTATTGTGACTTAGAATCACAATAAAGTCACACAAAAATTTACCAAGAATCATCTGTACCTTCGAATCAATTAAAGGGATGATTGCGATGACGACGTGTACTTTGATCATTCGATGTTTATCATAGATTTGCATTGCTGTCTATCGATGTCACGTGAAGAAACCGCTGCGAGTGATGAACTTTGATAACCCAGTCTATCGCAAATCAACACCGGAACAACAGACTCTCGATGACAAGATTCACTACCAGCCAGCTCTACCTCCTGTTAGCTTTCTTTCTGTATCTTTTAATTATATTATAGTGTTCAAATGTTTTGCTGTTGTAGTAACAGGTTTATATAATTACCTGTCCAGGATTGACTCGTCGCTTAACTTACTTAACCTCACACTACAAAACCATAATTTGACAGGCATTATTAAATACTTGTAGGGCTGTTACTGGAAGGAATTGTATAGAAACATCAAGGCCCTTGTCCCATGGTTTAATGTGGGACGGTTATGGACAAATTCATAGATACTGAATGTGCTAGTCCATTGCCTATTTTGTAACTTGGTGACATAGACAATTAGACATGTGTGTGCAAGCAACTTGCCGAGGTTGTTATATGATGTCAAATTTATGTACAACCAAATGATCTTATCGGTCAAACGTATTGCCAAGAGACCACCTAGTCACAAAAGAAGTTCAATGGGTTTTACAATAAAAATAATCAGATTTGCAAGTATGAACTCTTCTCTAAAACTGTGTATAACAGGTTGCCTTAGTAATTAATACACAACTGTCATACCAGTATAAAAACTACGCTTTTCTGTCTTTTAGTTTGTTAGTCTGTATTACAGAGAACTTAACATAAAGTTGGAAGTAATTAACCCTTTAAACGCCGGAACCGAATTCTATATGTTTTTTAACATGGGAAACCAAAGTATTTGGCGTTTTAAGGGTTAAGAAAGTAACTGGCTCTGGCTGAAGACTAAATTATGCTTATTGCTGTACACTAGGACAAATATGGCATCATATTGCAAATTGAGCATTTCTGTGCAGACCTAGCCAATAATTTCACTGCATTGTTTGTAGAGTTATCTATTTTAGATATTTTTAAATAATAAATTTTTCTGTTGTAAAATTTTCAGGTGTTCGAACCATTGACATCTGGATATGTCTGAGTTTGTGTAACTTCTCAGGGATCTCATTGACTGAATCTTCTCATTAGGTGATAATGTATTTGATGTGGGAAGAAATACCTGGATATTTGATGAACCGAAAGGAAATCCCGGCTCTACACCCTCCAATCGTGTTTTCAGTGTTCTTGATACGATTAATCTTACATCAGTTAATGTTCGTTTTGTGGTTTGTATCACATACAGTATTAAGTGTTCAACTGAAACTCTGCCACCTGCTTGGAAGTAGAGGGCCGTTAGCTGGTTTGTTGGTATTATTATTTCATTCTTATTTTTATTCCTTTACTATATGTTGCTAAGTAATATTATTGCTTCGATAACATACTCATTGGTGATGCAAAGTTCAGTATGCATTTTAATAGCATATCTATTTATTTATGGTGTAAAAAATGTTGTGAAACGTAAGCAAATTTTTCTGTTGATGTGGGAAGAAATACCCGGATATTTGATGAACCGAAAGAAAATCCCGGCTTTTTATGCCATTCTTCTCTTACATTTACAGTATGCAGTTAAGTATCACACATTAGTGTATTGCATTGCTCAAGACTAGCAAGCTCAGATCGGACTGCACACACATCTTGTTGTTGAAGCTATGCTTGATCCTGTTATGAGAACTATGTTAAGTTATGCAGAAGGCATGTTTTAAACTAGAGCCTCGTTACGACATGTCATTATACGTTTAATGTGAGTTATGATTTAGTCCAGTCAAGAATCCCAAAGTTAGTTCAGCTTTAACTAAATGTAAATGTATATCTCAATTAATGCAGCACCCCTCAGAACAAGCTCAACAGAGGCAGACCAACTCTGGTATATAGTAGATAGTTCCTGATATTGCTTCCGCAGATGGTGTTTTAATGAATTGTTCGTGTAATTGATGGCCATTGTAAATGTTACTCTTGATTGTTTCTTGGTGGAGAACGTAGCACGTAGGGTTTTCTGTGTGTCATGTCATGTCAGCTGATTAGTATTTGTGGATGGCTATGTTGTTGCATCCCGGTTCAGCAGTGTATATTTTGTCTCTGCTTAATTGCTTTACCGGCTGAAGTAAATGTGCTCAATTTGTTTATTTCGACAGGACTGTTCTTTTCTACAGCGAAGATTATGTGTATTCCAGGAAAAATTCCTGTGCAACTGTGCTTGTTATAAAATACATAACATAACCAGGTTTACAGGGATTCAGTGTGAGAACAACTACTTAGTAACCGTTTTCCCAAGTTTTCTCTTGAAGTTGAATAATTCCACTGAGACTGCATCATCACTGAGCTCGTGTCATGCGTTTACTACTTTCTTGCTAAAACATCTCAGGTTGCTGTTGCCTTCTGATTTATTGAGAATCCTATATAGGTGTTCTCTCAATCCACTTCTATGTGCCAGCTGGAAAAATCTGAGAAATGGTATTTTTTTATGTATTTGTCATCAATTTCTATGTTTTAATTAGATCTGCTATCTATCTTCTTTTGGTCAGAATTGTTAATCTTCATTTCTCCAATCTCTCCATACTATTACTACGATCTATCATATTTTTTGTCTTCTTTGCCCCGATTGTAACACTTACTTGTTGCTTTGCACGTAAGGACTCATACTTGAACTCCGTTTGTACAATATCTCTATGTACTCTCTTAGTACTTAAGCTTCTTCCTTCTTCTGGACTTTTGTTTTGTGTGTAATCTGTTCCCCACTATAGTGCTGATGCTGAGTAAGAGTTAACATGCCGATATGAGATTCATCCACTTTTGAGGAATACTTTTCATTCATTTCACCTTTGAAACTATTCCTTCTTTCATATCGTTGATGTATATTACGAACAACAGTGATCCCAAAACTGATCCCAGAGGTACTTCATTAGTGACATCAATCTAGCTTACATTCTTTTCCTAAATCCTCAACTCATTGCTTCTCGTACTTGTTGCGTCCTGTCTTGCAGTCAGTTATATTACCATGTATCTCACATGACTGCAGCTTCTTTGCTAATCTTTTGTGTGGCACCTTGTCAAATGCTTTTGCAAAGTCCAAATTAATCCAACTCACCATGTTTGTGTCCAGATTATCATTTCATCTCTTTATTTAATAACATTTACAGATTGTTATTAATTTTCTCCAACACCTATCATATGTGATAAAATCTGATGCACGTTTAACTCCAGTCTGTTGTTGCCGAGTTCCCCTTTGAATAATAATAGTAAGTAAAGAACTGGTCATGTTGAGGAATTATTCATAGTCTTCTCTAACATTGCTGTAAAGTAGTCAACTGCTATAGAAGTATTCATTTTCGATTGGTCATTTGTTTACTTTTCATTAATTAATTTTGGACTCTGTTTACTGTTAACATTTAACTGTACATGAACCGTAGGGTTTTTGCAGATCACAAAGTTTTGGTAAACACTTATTTGTTGACATTTGACTTCGACATAAATTTGTAGAATATTTTTTAATTGCTGTTCTGTTTGTAGTAATGCATGTCTTTATGCCAGCCATGGACTTGATACCTTAGACCATGGAGGTTGATATTGTATTGTAGTCAGGTATTTATATAGCGCCTTTCGTAGTACGAACTACTCGTAGGCGCTTCTGACTACAGCACTGATGTTGAGTCAGAGTTAACATGCTGATATGAGATTCATTCGCTATTTGCTGTCACACTGGTTAAAAAAATCTCGTTAATGTCGCTTGAAATACAACTGTGCTTGTTTTTGTAAATATATTTAGAAGTGTATAGATGATGGAGGTTAACTCGATTCATTTTGCTTGTTTGCCCATGTACTTATGAACCGATTGGGAAGGTCAAAAGTTGGAACTTGAACAGCAAGAGTGCAAGGCTACGGTTTGTTGTAGTAAACAAGGAAATTAGGAATGTAACCAGAGCAGGCTTTGTGCATTTCTTGTAAGTTGTAACTGACCTATCCGTCTAGACAATTTTTTAATATAAGAAAAATAAAAGTTCAAATTGTGTTTCTTAGGTGTTTTATGAATCACTCTTGGTATACTGATACTTATTCTGTCACAGCAACACGATTTAATTTTAGGTTGCATCTTGTGCATGTCTTTCATCAAAATCTGCAGACAATTACAACTTAAAGCCTAGCAAGCAAAAATGTTGAGGCATAGGCATTTTGACAGAGCAAAGAGAAGTTGCCAAAGCCACAGAATTGAGTTGCCTCATAATTGTTAGAGATTGAAGATATATACATGTACTCGCAGAAGTGCAAAAATAGGAAATCAATGCCCATGTATAGAAGTGCAGTATTTCAATACATGTATAGTCTAGGAAGACAAAGCTTAGGATTGTCTTAATTTAATAAAGTTTACTTCTCAAAGCATAATCACATGTGGACTTGCAAAATCATACAACTTTATTGTTTATATATAGAGCTGGACTTCCACAGATTTGTTTCAGGACACAAAAGTATATCAAGGTTTTGGTCAATACTTGGCTTAGAGTGCAAATACACATTGATACAGTTAACACCTTTTATTCAGTTATTCTGCATCGACCTGCAAAAACTGTTTCGGTTGTCGTCGCTGTCGATATAGTTTGATGGCATTTTCTCTTTCTTTCTCTAGTGCTTCTCGTGTTGCCACCGAAAGATGTTTGCTCTTGATTGTTTTTCCTACTTCTCTTTGTTTCAGTTCATGCGGCGCTGCCTGCTTCTGCGTTCTTAACAACACAGTCTGCTCTCTTGGCTGTACACAAAGCAACAATCAGAACCAAAAAGATCTCAAGTCATTTGTTATCCAAGGTGAAACTGGAGATTAAGCATAAACAAGAACTTCAGCATTTATGCATTGCCTACCACATATTGAGGGTCGCAGTTTCCAATCTGCTTCAAGGAAGTTCATCAGGTGGTGTAGTAAATGAGGCGCTTAGGCGTGTTAACTCCAACTTAACATCAGCACTCATATTACAAGGCGGTTGCTTAAATACTTCTATACAATACATCACAAGATTGGGTAACAACTATTTGACATCCCCAACATCATACCTGCACCTCATCGTGGTGGGAGGGTGAACAGATAAGTAGAGGATTGCCTGGTTAGGATAGGCCATCAGTGGAGAAGGCTTTGCCCGAAGAACCACCTAGGGCGCTACGTGAGGTGGACAGGCTCACCAGGAACCCTGAACGTGCTAGCTAACACAGGAGGTGTTGGAAGGACACCTTAGGGCGAAAGAAGCCATTAACTCTTTAACGACCACGAAATTTTTTTCACCTACCACAGATTTTTTACCTAAATGTTCAAAAAATAAAATAAAATTTGCAATATACTCGTCAGTTGTTCACATATAGAGATAAGGTAAACATCATTCTTTTGTAATTTGTCTCCTCTTCCCATCCCACCGTCCAAGAAATATAATTTGGGGATACCCAGTATTGCCCCCAAACAGTATCCCCTAAATTATTTTACATATATTCATGTTCAAGGCGGCCGACAAAAAAATTTTCAGGGACAACAGGTGTTGTGTGAGCATAAAAAATGTGCAAAAATCTCTTTCAAACAGCAGCAAATAAACTATTTTCTGATTTTTAAAAACTGAAGGAGATATAAATTATAATTATTTTAAGATTTATATCGTATAGCTTCTTTCTATCATTGTCAGACCAACTCTATACGCATGCATGCGGGAGCGATTATCATCTAACCCCACGTCAATGTTGGACGCCAATTTTTTTTTTAATCCGCGACAATTAGTTTTACACAAGCATACAATTTGTGTAAAATAGTTACCTTGTCATAAGAAGTAATATTTTAATTGGTAGGCACTATAAATATTATTCTTTCACAAAATCGGCGAATTTATTCCATGGGTAAAGAGTGTCTTGAGCGCCGTTCTTGATGTATAATATCAATTTATATCTCGGCGTGACGTGTTATAAGTTACCGTTTTGATTGGTGATTTTAAATATATTGGGGGTGTTTTCCAGGGATTCCAATACGTCATTCTTTTCAAAATTATACGTAGGTCCCAAAACTAATTAGTATTCATACTCTACTTTGACCATGAAATGGTATCTGGCAACGACATAGCGAGACCCGTCTACTGCCATCTACTACCTTGCGGTCGGTGAAGGGGGTTGCGCATTACTACCTTGCGGTCGGTAGAGAGTTAAATAGGCCCAACGGCTTCCTTACCCTGCCAGGACAGAACTGGTTACCACCCAGCATACGGGACCAAGAAACCTCAACAAATGGGCCTCATTGTCAGCGTAACGCATGACGGAGGATAGAGAAGAAGAATTTTAGAAGCTAAAGCCAAACTACTATGTAATGTAACTGGAGTGTCATGAAAACGATGTCATCACAACAGTCCAACATGATTTTTAAATACGACAGAAACATTGATCTGAAATGTTACGCTGCTTACTGCCTGGTTTCTCAAGTTGGCCCGCTCTCCTGGCTTCCACTTTGAATCAGTTTCTAAGTCACCACAGAGCGCTGGATCTAGAAATACCAACACATATCTACAGAAAACGTATTAAAGCAAATATAATTGTTTAATGTAAGCGTGAAAAGAATTTTGACATTTTATATACATGTATATATAATGCTGTCCAAAAGATGACTCAAAAATTTCATGCTTTTACAATTTAATAGAGGCAAAATAAGTTTTCTTCAGTTACTTGCTAAGTCTTTCTCAAGCTGATCTTCTCTTCTATTTATTTTCTTCAGTAGAATCTTTTTCCTCTTTTCCATAAGTCGGCTAAAATCAACAAATAACGAAAACAAAAAGCATTATGGGTATGTGTATGTAATGTATATATATACGACAATTTCTATAGCACCATCAGTAGCAAGCCACTTTTAGGGTGCTTTCTATTATTTTAGCCACAGATATTATACAGCACTACTTCAGTCTCTAATCCACGATCTCTGCAAATGTGGCCATCGGCTGCCACATACGGCACATGTGATGGTGCAGTTCAGACTGCAAGTAGTAATTACAGTTAAATTGGTTCCGGTCTGTAGTATGGATTTCTTATTTGGCTATGTTATGCTTCTTCTATCTCAAGGATGCAAAGAACTATTCTGCCCACCAAGGTAAAGCAATCAAAAATCTAGTTAAATTAGCAATAATTGGGGTTAGAAATTATTGCTATTTTCCTTACCTCTTCTTTTTTGCAGTTCTGTCAGAAGTTTCAGTTTTCTTTCCTTTTCCTTTCACCTTTCTTCCAGTCAACAAAACATCTGTCTCGTTTAGCTGCATCAAACACACATAAATAGTATAATTTTAAAGTGCCTCTCAAGTTCTCAGCAGTGCACAACAATCAGAGGTGATCAAGAACAAATATTATTACTCTTTTATATTATTAGTGTAAACTAAATTGTTAAGCTTCCAATTTTGCTAAATACTATTCAATTACTAATCGTATGACCTAGAGCTGGTGGATACAGCTACTAACATAACTGACTTCAACTACAGAAATTGAAAAGCAGGCCAAATTAAAGAAACAACCAAAAACAATAAGTGCCTAAAGAAAGAATTTTAGGTACTGAGTACACATCATAAATACCTGACGATGTTATATCGAACTTCATTGAAAATATTAGTTATAGTCAGTTTGATGCAACGATAATTGCCGATTACTTTACATTGTATAATGTATATAGACGCAATTAATAGACATGTAACAATTTTATTGTATAAAAGCTGAACTTAAACAGCCACTTTGCCGTAATTTTATACTGCCTTTAAGTACGCTGTTAAAAAGATTACATACCCCATATTTGTCTTCAAACTGTGACCTCTGAATAACTGCCTCAGTGAAACGGTCAACCCTGCCCATGAATGCCTCTTCCGTCTCACCTCTCATCCTCTTAAATGCTACAAAAGTTACAGACACCTTTTCCATGCTAATATAAGATTCATTGATTGCCAACTTAGATAACAGAGTTCGTAGTTTAATAGAATGCATGAGTTTTGCTACAAAAGTCACCAGAAAAATTCTGTCTTTTAGTCAGTACTTGGCACCGTAAGATCTGGCCAAAAATAGATTTTGGCAAATTCTGAAATCATAGAGCTGTATTATAATCAAATAAATTCTGTGGCAATATTATTTCAAAGTCTAACACTTTAATGATGAGCATGCGCTAAAACCTATTGAAAACTAATCCTGTTGTTGTTAAATGATCAATAATTCCGTATAACCTCAAAGCTGATTTTGCTTGCCTAGTAATATACACGTCAGTCGGTGACATTTCTTATGATGGAAGAGTCATATAATCTTCCTATTATGAGGACTCCAACAGCATCACAAGGTATCAGTCGATTAGACAAAAGCTCAAACCAAAATGACGGACAGTCGGACACCTAATTGTGAAATTTGCCAACAGATGCAACATAAAAACCATCAGCAACAAACCTTTCTAATTCCAGGCAGACTGCAACCAATGCGTGCAACAGTTTACTGTATCATCAATTTTCCAGACAAGTACAATATAAGAGTTATCAAATTTACCTCTATCGGTTTCTTCTGGGCGTTTTCGTTTTTTCCTCTTCATTGTTTTCGCTAGCGTTTTAAGCCTTGCAATTTCTTGAGCTCTGTGTGAAAATTCCTGTTCACCGTCCGTTTCCTTTGGAGTCTGGTTGTGTTTTTCTGCATCTCTATAGTAAGTAATCTAAGAAAGCTGCAATTTCAGAGGGTATTAATGAAATTCAATTTCTAACACATTTTTCATTCTCTGAAATTCTCATAATCAAATTATAACCATGTCAAGATTAGTGTATGATAA
>JAQFXW010003004.1:0-12366 GCA_034693945.1 Dendrobaena attemsi
ATGTGTTGGCAAAAATTGATGTAAACTCTTTTCTTATTGTTTTATGCATGACCATAGGGAGAAATGGTAGGCCTACACTGACAATGTCCTAAACGATAACTGCTGAAATTTTAATTATAACACGTGAGTAGCCATAGAAACGGACAGGGGTGCAGATTGCACCCCAACGAACCATTGAGAGTTAAAGAACAGAACATAAGGGGATTGAGGGAAAACAGAAATTGTATGTTTGGGCATCAATGATTATAACTCAGTAATCTTGTTCTCCAGTTGTTGGCTGTCAATCCTCAGTCCAATATTTTCAATGGTAATACTATAGGTCAGTTACAGCATTAATTACAATATGCCTATATCGGGTAACTGATAATTAAGTGCAAGCCTACATACATGTAGCTATTCATGATACCAAATTATGAAAGTGCCAGACATCGCCTGACATATGGCGTTTCTCGGTTATCTATATATAGGCTATATATGGGAGGGGATTTCCGTGCAGCATAGAGTATACAGGTTTCATCCTATCTGATCGTGCATATACTATTTTAGAGAGTTATACTTCATTCTGCTGGCAGCAGCTACCAGGTCGGCTGCTCTTCCGAAGCCTTCGATGATGACGACCGGTGTGTTCTTGACCATGGCCTCAGAGGCACTTCTCAGAGTGTTCAGTCCACCCTCGACGACCAGCAACACAACCGGAACAGGAAGCACTGGACAACGCAAACAACAACACATCCAATGTGCTAATGAAGTGCCAAGAACAGTTCAATGTTCTCGCTTGTTTGATTCATGTGTGCCATGTAGTGGACTTTTTAGTTTTGTAATAAGACGTCTTTATGTCCCTGTACCAGTGATGGGTATATTATAAAATATACTCTATATGAAAAGGTGGCTGTGTTGCTGCGGGTAGGCTTACTGCTAACAAACCAACGTCGCGAACAATTGGTCAATGTCAATAGGGACACAAAGGCTGCAGAGGTGAAAACCTGTCGCGAAAGATTTATTTGTCTTATTCGAAGCATAGACGTTTTCGTACGCTTAGGTGGCATTCTGCAATCTTGGACAAATTGTTCATTGAGTTTAAAACCGATAAATTTAAGTCGCTGTCCAGCGTCGATGTCATTTCTAAATTGCTACAGCAGATTAGGCTATAATTCAAATCTATAGCAATCATGTTATTCACGTTTAACAGTTACAAGCTGTCACGTGCATCTTCATCTGCTTGGCATAGACCAACTTGGTGTAGAGTTGATGATAGGCCAACCGTTACATAGCACGACCACATGATACAGGAATGAAGGATAATAAAAAGAAGTTGTTGCCCTAAAGACGCTTTGTAAAAGTCAATGCCGCAGACGAAGCTCCTGTGTAGGCTATTACACGTGCTCTTAGAATCAATCATACGTACAGGTGGTTGGATCTTTCGAGCCATAGCTAACACGGTAGTTTCCAAGTAATTTCTATGGTACAATTATTCAATTACTCAAATCTACATCAAGAAGCCCACAACATTCACAGCTATTAGAAAAGACAGAGCAGATCGACACATGCAACATAGTCTTAGGTCACGTTTCGCTGTGGAACGTTGGTGCATCATGCAGTCCAGCTGCAGGGGTCCAGATGTCATCTCGGCTTGACCTCCTCGCATTGTAATCTTTCTCTTCCTCCTCCTCCTCCTCTTCTTCTTCTCATCCTCTGACCCTCTTCCTCTTTCTATTTTAATTTTATGCATGTGTGTACATGCACATTTATAATTATAAGGCATTGCTGATCGACGCTGTCTCATTCGCCTTCTTCTTATTCCTGTTCCTTGTGCTTCTCTCTTCTTCTCTACTTCTCCTGTCTCTTCTTATAACTGATCTTACTCCACCTCCTCCCCTCCACATTCTTCCGCTTCGTTTACTATTAACTTCTTCCGCTTCCGTCTTCTCCCTTTTTATTAATCTCCACTTCCTCCTCTTTCATCTACTTCCTCATTCTCCTCTGGCTCTCATCCTACTATTCTCATACTCCTCTAAACTGAAAATATGACCTCTATATAAATTCTGCTCAAGAGTGCGTAAATCACACGCACCAATTCCAGGGAAGGGAGGGAGGTGAAGGAAGGGGAGACGGAATCGGACGGACAGTGACAGAGACAGGCAGAGAGAGGCAGAGACAGAGAGAGAGGCAGACAGACAGACAGACAGAGACAAACAGACACAAACAAACGTAGACGGAAACAGAGACAGACAGACAGAGACAGAGAAAGACAGATACAGAGACAGAGAGAGGTAGAGAAACATAAATAGAGACAGATAGAGACAGACAGACACAGGCACACACAGACAGAGACACAGACGGAGACACAGACACAAGCACAGACAGACAGATACAGAGACATGGAGACAGACAATCACAGAGACAGAGAATTGACAGACAGTCAGTGACAGACAGACAGACATGTATGTCAGACAGAGAGACAGATACTGAGAAACAGACACGGATACAGACAGACTGAGAGACAGACAGACACGAAGACAGACAGAGAGACAGACAGACAGAGTAACTTACCGGAAGTATATGTTTCGTCCATGTCTGTCCTCCTGATGTTTCGAAATTCTTCGAGACGAGCACGGAAGTTGATTTCTCCTCCGAATTCTTCCTTCTTGCTGTCGACGAGGATGAAGTGAGTGTGGTTAGGGTCGAGAAGAGCGGAAGGCTTACCTCTCGCTCCCAGCTGAGAAGGAGGAGGGATGCTGTTGAAGTTGTACTCGCACGGAAATCGACCCTGGTTCTAACGAAGAAACACCGATCGATTGTAAATGCGTATTTATATAGCGCCACTTTGAGAAGAACTGTCTAGAGAGTAGAGACTTCTCGGAGAGTGACTGAGGAGATTGATCTCCAGGGATCAGGTGGATGTGATAAGAAAAGGTGCAGCGTCCACGTTCCAGCCGAAGGTTGGACACTTCTATGCTGGCCTCCAAGCGCCAGATGGAGGCATCAATGGGAAAACCAATTAAACAACCCAGAGATGGAAGAAACTTAAATGCTACACCTTTTTGATAGGATGGAGCATTGGAGCAACGCCTGCTATAGGACTACAGTTCATGGGCTATGTATACTTGGAAAAAATTAAGTTCCTGAACTCATTGTAAGGTTTTGTATCGTTGATCCTAACAGAATGATAATAATGCTCTTATAGACTTATAATGAATCTGGATAAAAGACTGAAACAATTGAGGCGTCGATCAGAATTGATATCTAACTAAAAATAAGAGGAGGAGATTCTATGTAGGCCTATGGACACGCACGTGGGCAGGGGCTTCTATCCCTATACCCAGCGGGCGCAAGTGCGCCCAGTGGAAAACAGGGGGGAACATTTCATAATGTAGGCCTATAATAGAAGCCCCTGTACGTGGGTCGACCAACTTCTAATAATATGCTGTAGTTCTGTCTTCGCCTAGAAACGAGTCAGACAGAGGAGAGCCAGAACGGAATACTCCATGGCTTAGGATATATTGTGTTGCACTTACGTTGTTATCTCTGAGCGCAGCCTTATTAACGACGATTCCCCAGGTGACGACTCCCAACACAACGACGCTCTGTTCGAACGCTCCGTTCTGAAGCATGTGTTCCCTCACCGCCTCTCCAACGATCTCCATGATTCCAGCGTTCGTTCCACCAGTCGTTATCCACGCATCTGAGCATTTAACAACAGAAAACGACCCATCGGCCTTTAGTAGGATTATTTTAGTAGCTGATGACTTTAAGCAAAGGTTGCAACTTTCTGCTTTCCAACATCCATGTTCCGTACGCATAGGCCTGCAATAATACTATGCGACCGTATTATACGCTAGGACTACATGGCAGGACCAGTGAACAACCCATTTAATACTCATACGAAAAGTTGAAGAAAAGAAAACCTCTAGTAGCCTAATTATTTGTAAATGCGCACAATAACCCATCCCCAGATTCATCCTTATCATACAACATTACCATTCACAATGAATCTGAATGCGAATATCATGTTTACAATGCTCTCAGCCTTCGCGTCGTGTGCGCGCGTGTGTGTTGTGTGTAGGTGTGTCGTGTGTGTGTGTCGTGTGTGTACGTTTGTGGTGTGTGTAGGTGTGTGTGTCGTGTAGGTGTGTGTGTGCGTGGGTTGTGTGTATGTAGGTGTGTCGTGTGTGTACGTTTGTGTTGTGTGTAGGTGTGTGTTGTGTATGTGTGTCGTGTGTGTGCGCGCGTGTGTGTGTTGTGTGTAGGTGTGTAGGTGTGTTGTGTGTAGGTGTGTCGTGTGTCGGCGTGTGTGTCGTGTACCTGCCGATGTGGCTGCCTTGATGAGACCTCGTTTGAAACAGGTGACGAGACGGTTGTTGGTGAAGTCGAAGTCTTTCGCTCCTCCGGTCACTGATATGATCAGCTTCGGTTCCTTCATCTGCCAGTGGTCCATCATCAGACGCCAGACGCTCTCGACGTCCTTCGCCACTTCCTCATCATCCAAACCATCCGCACAGCTCACCTTTATGTACTAAACGACAGAAGCACAACAACACGACTCTACATCCTAAGTCAATAGTAGACCCATAGCTTATAGGCCTAGTACCTTTATTTGACCATATGAGATAGCATGAGAGGTCCATAGGAAATAGACTGACAATTGGTAGACAGATAGGCTGATTGACTCACGATTGACAGATAGGCTGATTGGCTGATTGGCTGATTTGGTTGACTGTGTGAGTAAATCATTGATTAAATACTCAGCTAGTGATTCCGTGATTGAAGAGAGATTATTTGTTTCGATCCAGAGAAACTATTGATCGACACGAGATAGAAGACAGACACATGTCATCTGGTCTGAGGTGTATAAGAGTGAGAAGATGTCTCGTAAAAGCAGACACGGATTCAAGTCCCTCTTAATTACCGGTGCATTCCTAGAAGCCTCTTGACCAAATCCCTTGAAGCAGATTGTTCCGAAGGCATTGTTCTTCTTCCTTTTAGTCCTTTTCCTACGATATTAGATTCAAAAGCAAGCACATGATTACAGTAGCAGGAGAGGACCATATGAAATAGATCTACTTTTATGTCGGTTATCGAAGACATCGCTAAGGTCAACCCTATAGCTCAGAAATTTGGCCCATAACGAGCTAGCGTAAATCTATACTGGCAGAAATGATCTGGTAATATAGGTAACTAAAGTAGTAGAACGGATAACACTGACCCCCCCGTGTTGGTTGTTCGTAGAGAGATCTTTTCCAAGATGAACTTTTTTGTAGCTTCCTTTAGATACACAACAATTGCAAGATGTCATCTTCAATGCAGAGACTACAACTATGAGATAGTAATAATGATTACAAATATTCATCTTTATCACCATATTCGTCCAGGCCTACATGTGCAACATCGTCACTATCATCATGACTACCATCTCCATCACCATTATGACCATCATCTTCATCATTATCATCATCGTCATCATAATCATCATCAGCAATAATAACAGCGACAAGTTAGGTAATGGGCAACTACTACTCTTAGGCGTCATCATCATCATCATCGTACTATTATTAGGAAAACACGTTTAATTTCGCCGATAATAGGCCTAAGTGTGAATCTGCAGCCCCGTTGTGAGTCAGTCAGCCTCCTTGGGACTATAAGGCCTATTTTAGGGCCTATTATAGGGCCTATATCTACACCTACAAAAATAATGTCAATGGCGTTCAACCATGCAGTCGCAACATGCGATAAGGGATGCAAGGAGAGACAAGGTAGGATTTAAAGTAGATTATTTTAGTCTCTCATGTGATATTCTCGTTACCTGTATCGATCGAAGTTATACAGCAGCGAACATGTTCGTTAACGTAAATAAGACGATCTCAATCTCGTTTCTCAAAAGTATTCCTTACAATTGCAAAAGGCCTAAGTATAATAAGTCTGTAACAAGTCTATAGCGAAGATAAAATGCAATTTTCTGCCTATAGGGCAACATTGCAAACGATAGTTCATGCAGAGCGTAATCCCATACCGCATTGTGACTACAGACACATAGTATATGAATGACCGACACAGTTCATTACAGGAGTAACATTTAACCCATCGATTGCACTTGTTCACTGAAGATTTACTGAAACAGAACAATTACTTATAGCCAATGGCTTTTACCGTCAAGTGCTAGCCAGAGATTTTAATCTCTGAAATAATCCAGTATCGGGACTCGAACCGCGTTCCACAGAAGAACCGGCCAGCACGCTTACCGATGTATCTAAGTGGGCTAGTCAATCAATCAATCCGTTTATTAAAAGACAACCAACAGAAATACAATCCATTTAACCAGAAACAAATTTGATTGGTCTTCTAATAGGGAACCCCAAAGGGACGGGTCCCGCTAGCAGGGGTGCCCAAGAAGGATCGTAGGTGGTCCGGATTTGAACAATAAGTGTAATAGGTTCACCAAGAAATTAAATATAAGTCTTAGCTACACATTGTTTAAGATTAATGCTACAACAGAGAAGAGGCACATGTAATCAACCTTAACTATACATTGTAAACGTTTAACGAAACAGAAAAAGAAAATAACATATGGAATTAAAACACACGAGGTGCCATAATAGATTGATGTCAATTGACATTCTGAATTAACTGTTCATGAGATAACATTTAAGTGATTTCTTAAAGAGCCCAATTGAAGGTAAAGAGATTAAATATTTTGGTGGAGATCCCATAATGCTGGACCCTGACATTTAATTGAGTACCATTTAGTTTTAAGACGAGCAAATTCTGACCGATTACAGTTATCATAACGAGTGAAATGGTGATGAACAGATGAACCCAAAGTAAAGTAATTATTCAGGGAGAGAGATTGTGATACATGCTGTGATAGCAGTACATAGAAAGGCCAATGTGAAATTTATTAATATCCCCTAATGATAGGCCTAATATCCGGTGAGTGGCAAAAAAACTGAGGTTCTGATACTCCAATGGACATTGAATATGGTGCAAATAGCTGATTTCTGTAGTGAGTTTAGATGCTGGATAGAGGTTTTGTAATTCACACCCCAAGAAATATTACAAGATAAAAAAGAAGAAGTGAAAATGAGGTTATAATATAAGCTAATTAATATATTAACAGTTAGTCACTGAAGATTACTCTCTAGGCCTATGTATACTCAGAGGTTCTCTCTATTGAAGCTCTGATGTCGGTCACTTGGTCACAGGAAGGCTCACATGATTTTACCATCGCTACCTTGCGAATGGTAATCTGCGAGGGTAGGGAAAGCGATCCCGGGTAAAACTTTTGCTATAATATTATAGGCTCTACTCTTAATTTCCCTTGCTGTGCCAGTCGCCTGACATTCGTCTGAACAACCCCTACACATATTCCTACCATACTAGCTTCCTCGTTTAGGTATTTTGTACAAATTGAAGGTCTTACGTGCAAGCAGAAATGTAGATGGAAGAAGTCGGTAAACGGTAACTGAGCGTGTGCGTGTGTGCGCGGGTCCAGACGTAGTTACAGCTTATAGCGATGTTGTCATCGCAAAGGTGAGAGATTGTCTATGGAGAGTTAAGCTATAAGTTGAATGGAGAAGACAGTGACCATGAAAGATGAGATCACGAGAGGGTGCCGAGAACAAATCCCATGTAATTACTGCAGAAGGATCAGACGAAGCATTAGCTAAAGGTGAGGCGTGGCAGTGTAGTGGTGAAGATCGCCACCTTGCAACAGAAGGGTTGCAGGTTCAAATCCAACCCGCCGCGTAAGGACCTTGAGCAAGTCCTTCACAGTCTTCACTCACACGTGCTCGTGGCGCTTCGACGTGTTAACTCCGACACACTTCCGGGCTGTAGTCGGGACCGCTTTTGAGTAGTAGGAGACTTGAAGGGGCGGTATAGAAATGTGTGAATAAATTAAAAAAATAAAGGTGCAACATCAGTGCAGCCCATTTGCTGAGACCGGTTGAAGAGATCATTAGGCCTATAAGCTTATACAATATGTATGAAGCGAACCAATCGAAGGCAGTTCCAAGGATCAGAAACTCTAAGTCGATCGAAAGAATTTAATGGCTGCAATGGCCAGCAGCGTCGAAATCAGCAGCGAGTCAAAACATATTCATTCTCACCACTTGAAGATTCATGTTTCATATAGGGGTCTAGGTTTAGCAGCTCTTAACACGACATTACATAACAAAAGTTTAAATTGGTCCATAATAGGCCCAAATATGTGTTAGGACCATTGCAAGTAATCTGTAGTGTTCAATATCCTATCTTTTTCAGCTTCCTCTTAAAAGCGGTGACGGTGTCCACTGATAGGCCTACAGGTCATCCAATCCAGGGGCGTCTGCACCATAGAAGCCTTGGAGCAAAATGCTCCATTTCAAAACTAGGGGAGGTTCTTTTGCGAAATGGGGAGGGAGTTTTAACTTTTTGAAACATTGTACTACCAAAATATCAAAATCTTATACCATAATTATAATTTTATAACTTCTATGCATTACTTAAATCAAGGACATGCATAATACCGAGAAGTAAATTTTATTAGGGGACCCATATGAAGTGTCTAAAATGGGCTCCATTTGGCAGTAAATACTCTAAAAAGCGTTGTCGGCTGGGGCTTCGTCCCAGACAACATTGGGGGACGCTCCCCCAAACCTCTAGTCGTGAAAGATATTGTTAAATTATTCAAAGTTTGTTCAAATATGCACTGATCTACAGTGGCTACAGAAGAGAGGGATTAGGGGGAAGTTGCTCCAACGTCTCAAGGGGGGGTAGACGCCCCTGATCTAATCCACTCCACGAATTCATCTCTTGCACTGAAGAATTTCTGCCCTAATATTATGCTACCTTCGGCTTCTTGTATAAGTTATACTCATGTCTCCTAATCTCAACCTTCGTTCTTAGTTCGAGTCTCTGCAGCCCAAATCCCCCCTCCCCCCACAATCCTCTACTCTTTATGCCTCTGCATACTGTCTATTACTATTTAATCAAACCCAGAGTGTTCCCGTCCCCAGATGAATATAATTATTGGCCCAGGCCTTGCCATTATTTACAAGATAAGAAGATGTTGTCGGGCATAAGGTAACAAACATTCAGTCAGTAAAGTAGCTCTTCAGATTGAGAGGAATTTAATTTAGGAGATGACGCGACGCAATTCATAATTCATGGTAGGAAGAACAAAAACTGGCAAATTTTTTGCAAATTATATGCAAGATGAGAGGAAACCGCAGATCAGCAAGAGGGGCAAAACCGACAATGATCACCGTTAGCTTCTTGCAAGAGCTCAAAACTATAACAAACAGAAAATCAAGACCATATCCATGCATGGGTATTTTAAACGAGGATTGTTAGAGCCAAGCAAATCAGTAATTTAATTATAATTCAACGAAAGTCTTCAGTCAAACGTGTTAAAGTACTTGAGAGACGAGAGTTAGGCCTATGTCAGCGGAAATCGAAGTCTCCTCACAGTATATACTGTATATATATAATTGTGGTCTCCTCCTGTCTCTACCAAACTCGTCTACCAGCAATACGTGTAGGCCTACTCGCGTAGCTACCTATACATTCTTATATTTAATAGGTTCTCTTAGCAGGTCTATAAGTAATAGGTTAGCATCGTTAAGTACTATAAAAGTTTAGAAAAACACAATAATTACAAAGAAATTGTCTTAGTGAGGGCGGGAGCAGAAGCGGATCTGCACTTTTCTGTAGAGGGGCGATTTCCCCTTACAAAGATTTCCATATGAGTGATTTAGTAAATCTATAAAACTTCAGCTGTTTTCACCCATGCATCGGGCATCGCAACATGACCTTGTAGGAAATATTTAATTATAGGCCTACGGCTGACACGTGAAATAAACATAATCTCGTTGGTGATACGACATGATACGTTGATCTCTAAATTAAGTTAATTTCAATTTTTTTAGACTCCTGTGGGGGATCGCGCCCTTGGGCAGGGGTGGGCAAGTGTCTCTCGCCCAGAAAGGAATCGTAAGAATAGCGTAAGCTTAGGAAATAAGAGTGAGCTTTCGTGCTGATCCATCTGCAGAGACCCTTTGCCCCAACTTACCGCACATCGTCCCATCTTCGTTGTTCATCTTTCACAATATAGGCATCTTCGAAGAGCAATGTTTATTTGTGGGGCGTGGTGGTGTAGTGGTGAAGGTCGCCGTTTGGTTGCAGGGTCGAATCCCAACCGCCGAGTAGGGCAAAATCCTTCACTCACAATTGCTCAAGGGCTTCGGCGTGTATAACTTCGACACACCTGCGGGATGTAGTCGGGACCGCCTCTGAGTAGTAGGCCATAGTGGTCTGTAAGAGGCGGTATAGAATACACAAATACATATAATACAATCTTAGATATCTATTTACTTAGTGAAAATCAAGCACTGATTTGTATAAGACTGAGAGTCGAACTGTTTTTGGCATCAAAGTATAGAGTCTAATCGATGATCGACCGTCTGCTAAATCCGCTCTCGCCCACAGTAACACTGCAGTTAATGAAGATGCGATTTTATGATGTTGACTAATTGAAGATGGAGTTCAGGTGCATCGCCTCCTTTCAACCCTGCTGCAGTTGACCCTTAGATGAGGTCAGTCGAGGTCAGTCGAGGTCAGTCGACGGTTGCGCTACTGCAAGAGTCTTAAGATTAAGATTTAAGTCTTAAGAATTGAGATGATTAAGTCACAATTCAAACATAACAATGCACGATAGAATGTCCTTTGTCCACGAGATGAACTCCTACCTGATCCATTTCAAGTGCCGGGTACTTAATTTCGTGGTCCACACAGGACTATAGAATCACGCCAAACGACGCCTGTATAGGCCTACAGGGGCCTATGAACAGAGAATACTTTTCCTGGAAGGTATAATAGACCCTCGAAGATGCCTATATTAGTATTATAGGCCTACATAATAAGACGCGACATGTCAGACGAGAACTCGTTCCATCAAAGCAATCTCATAATATCATAGACACATCTGGTTCAATAGTCCAAAGCACGTGCTTGCGCAGAAGACGCCGATCATAGACCTATTGGAAATACATATACTAAAGGCGTATACAGCGAATGTTAACTGCTTATACGGTTACCAACTGCACCATGTTAATGTTATTATAAGCAAAGTCGTGATCACTACGCACATGCAAGCAACTCGACTGGTACCGTACTGGTAAATGGGTCAGGGCCTATTCGTAGATGGGAGGGGGCAGAGTTACCAGGGCAATAGGTCCTAACAACCTGTGGGCGCCTACACTTGTAGGCCTATAGTCCTACACCGTCTATATCGTACGTGCAAAACAATGTTTACATAAGCTTACATGCAAATTAGAAGATCATTTTGACCTAATCATGAAGACGACATAGTGGAGACGAACTATAATATTCTGGTTTGCTTGTAAAAGACTAAACGTATTCAAGACGAGTAAGGAGACAGAGGGAAAATGATACAGACAGACAGACAGACAAACAAACAGACAAAGCCATAACAAACCCATTCATATAGCGAATTTATCCAAGATCCTCTAAACCACCATCATACTGTATAGACCTACAAAAGTAGGCCTCGTCAATTTATGTAATAGGTCTAGGCCTACTGTAGGCTTAGGAAGGTCATGTCTTATGATAGAAAGATACCATCGCATGCATAGTCGAACAGTTTGACCCTTATTATAATAATTTATTCATACATTCTTATACCACTTTTTCAAGTCTATATTACTATTCGTATAGCCGGTTCCGACTACAGCCAGGAGGTGTGTTGGAGTTAACACGCTGAAGCGCCTCGAGAAATTGTGGGTGAATAATTTGCGCATCCCTATGGGACGCAGTGGCTTCGGTCAGCATCGAACCCGCGAAGATCCGTCGACGAGACTTCGAGGAACGGAAATAATTCCAAAATTTTAGTTATTGCTCGTATTTTCTAAACGCGCCCTAAAAACTGACTACTTTTGAAAAGCCATTGCTTGTATTTCTAAGAAGCCCCCATACAAAACTAATGACTATTTGCTCGTATTTTCATCTTCTGTAATAATTATTATTAAGCGCCTCTAAATTAGGTTTACTTGACGACTTAACAAAACGTCTCTATCCAATGCAAATAGGCAAAAAAATTGCCTTTTGCAACACTTGTACACAGACTACAAAAGTTCTGCATGATCAGGTCGGCCCCACAAAATCAGCCTCTGCTGCTAGCGGCGAGTTTGACAGCATTGGTATATAACGTCAGTCTCGCCAAGCAGTTCCTTACCTGGCTGTTCACTCTCTCACCACGTTGAAATGCAGGTCGGACTGGGGACGGGGACATGCATACATACATACATACATACATACATACAATACATACATACAATACATACATACATACATACATACATACATACATACATA
>JAQFXW010003005.1:0-12364 GCA_034693945.1 Dendrobaena attemsi
GGGACCTTGAGCAAGTTCCTTCACCTACAGTTACTCGTGGTGCTTCGGCGTGAAAACTCTGACACTCCTTCGGGCTGTAGTCGGGACCGCCTCTGAGTAGTAGTGTACTTGAAGAGGTATAGAAATGCATAAATAAATAAATAAATAATCATCATCACAATCAGTTCCTGATGCCCGCCATATTTGGCGACGATGGATATGAATAAATGATATTCATTGTCCTTGGCCACGTTTCAAGTCAGCTGTTTGTTGCGTCACAGGTTGATTCTGTGGCCGAGGGAGAGGCCCAGCGCTATTTCGACCATGCTATCCGCCTGAGGGATACTATCCGTTTCCTGCGCTATAACAAGGAGCTCGTAACCGATCCGGAGTTCTCCGGTACGGGTCACGGAATGGACCTCCTGCGCTGCGAGAGTCTTCTTGGCCTTGACCCCGGAACGTGTTCAAGGGTGCTGAACAAGAACTATTCGTAGGTTTCTATTGTTCAGATGTTTCATTTGGATTTCATTTGTATTTTTTTCATTTGGTTTATTGGTAATGTTTATTGTCTTTCAAGTGGTTCGGATGGTAGGTTAAATTATGTATATTACAATATAATAGTATATATACATACATTATATAAATATATCTGTTTATCTGTCTTCCTGTCTGTTTATATTGCTATCTGTCTACCTGTTGAGTGTTGATAGTATCTCTGGTTTTAAGGACACCTCATAAATGTTTGGATGCAATATAAGCCGTGCCCTCTGTTCGACTTTTCACATTCTCAGTTTAACGATCCTGAATACTTTATACTTTGGCCTCTAAAAATCGACGACCCACTTCTTATTTTGCTAATGGCCTGGAGGATGTCTGGAGTTACAAAAGACCCGACGTTAACGATACGTGGCCTGCTTGGCGAAGGGTGCTTACTATACAGTCAGTCGTTGCATGAATCTGTTTACAGTGGTTATCTGAGTCTGTTGGACAGATGGACTTTGAGATTGTTATCACGTTGAAAGTGGTTTGCCAAAGCACTCCTTCTGTTGAGAGTCATTTGTCGACATATTGCATGGATCTCATCAATCAGTTCTTGACCTAATTCATTGGCCTGATTGTCACAGCTTTGACTCTGTGTGTGTGCGCGCCATTGACCCTGCATCATTGTCATGTCTGTCTCTGTTGTCTGTCTATCTGTCTGTCTGTCTGCCTGTATAGCCTGTGTGTGCATATGTATCTCTGTGTATCTAAGTAACCTGTGTATGCAAGTCTGTCTGTAATGTTTGTTTTTGATGTAATGTTTGTTTTTCATGTGTCTTCAACTATCTGTTTGCAGTGCATGTCCGCTAATATATCCGTAAATCTCTGCTTGTGTAAATTCCAAAACACAGGATATCCTGTTGTTGTAAATCTGTGCATTTCCCAAACAGAAGATATAATATACTTAGGTGTAATTATATTGCTGTTAATCTGAAAGCCTATAAATTCCAAGAATGCAAGATTCTAATGTTGTAAATGATGAATGCTTGTGCGTCATCTTCTCAACCACTTAGAAGCTGTATAATGTGTAGCCGGATTAAACAGTATGCTCATTGCTCATGCTCATTGCTCATGCTCATTGCTCATGCTCATTGCTCATGCTCATTGCTCATGCTTATTGCTCATGCTCGGAGCATGAGGCTCCCCCGCTTACAGGAATACAGGGGCCCCAACTAAAAAATAAATAAAAAATATAAAAGTCATCAATTGAATTTGTGAGATGCATTATGATTTTCTGAAGAAAATAAGAGTAATGATTAAAAAAGGGTCGTCAGAATAATTGCGAAAAGAAAAATGTACAGTGAGTATGCCCCCACCCCCGAGGGGTTAGTCCGACCCTGCTGTAGTGTTTATGTTACAGTGGTGTGTATTTTTGGCTTTCAGCCTACTTGTGTCCGTTGCACCGTTGAGCAACGAAATTCGTCCTGTGAGTAGCAATGTGCCGCAACACATTGGTCCAGCAATTCCAGAGGTAGAGGCTATTGCATTTCCACAACTGTTGTTCATTGGTTATTCATTCATTAGTTCATTATTATTATTATTTATTTTTAACATATTTCTATACCGTCCCTTCAAGTCCATATACTACTCAGAGGCGGTGTATCTGAGTCAACACGCCGAAGCGCCTCAAGCAATTGTGAGAGAAGGACTTGCTTAAGATCCTTACGCGGCAGGTGGGATTCGAACCTTCAACTCTTTGGTTGCAAGGCAGTGACCTTCACCACTACCCTTTCAGGCCCCACAACCTGTGGGGCGTGAAAATAATATATTGTGTTCATCCATTCAGTGTGGTATTTATTCAGAAGATTCATTAATTCTTTCTTTTATTTCTTCATTCATGCATTTATTCAAAGCTCGAATTCATGCACCATGTTATTCGTTGATTCAGAGAATTCTTATAATTTGTTCTTTTCTTTGTTTATTCATTTATTTCTTTCCATCTCTACTTTATGTATACAGCCGTTAGGAAATGAATATATCTTCTGAATGTCAGGAAGGAAATTTAGGAAATTGAAACTAGTTTAGATTTACTTGTAGAGCGTTGGGCAAGCTTTTGGTCGTCTGTTTCAGGTGAATTCTGTGTGGTTCAAACTCTACATCTACCATCTTACTGGAAATGGTCCTCTGTCACTGCTGCTCGTCAAGGGAACAAAGCTCCGTCGTCTTCCACGATCATTCCAGGTGACGACAGGCCCACCGAGAGGGACAGGGGCGTTTCTAGGGGCCAGGGCCGATTTGTCGGCTTGGGCAGGGACCACAATGGGTGACAACACCAGAAAGATTAAATATTTGCTCTGTCTTTGTGTTTTTCTGTCTGAGGGCACACATGATTTCTCTCATCCGTCCTGGTGACAATGCACATAATTATATGGAGTTGTGCGTATGCATATTTACTAGCCCAGTTAGCTACATTGGGAGCACGTCGGCCTTTTGTTTGCAAGGTACCGAGTACGAACCCGATGTCTGCCGACATTTAGAGATAAACATCTCGGGCTAGCACATGGGGCGTATGTGGAGCAATGGGATAGTCGATGCCTTGCATCCGAAAGGTCGCGGGTTTCGATTCAGACCGAGCCACCGCGCAGGGACCTTGCGCAAGTCCTTCACCTACAGCTGCTCGTGGCGCTTCGGTGTGAAAACTCCGACAATCCCTCGGGCTAATGTCGGGACCGCTTCTGAGTAGTAGTGGACTTGAAGGGGTGGTATAGAAATTCGTAAATAAATAAAATTAAAATTAAATAAAAAATATGTGGTTCAATATGGGAGTCTATTGGTAACATGCTTGGTCATGGATCACTCGGTTGCTGGTTGGAGTTTGTTTTATGCCCCTTCGCAGTAGGATCGTCTAAACTTATATGGGAATATTTGTTAGACTATTGTGCTACACAAACGCTGTTCTTGTTCAACTTGACAAGAAGACATGTTTAAGAGATCCAAGATTGTCTAGATTTAGCTCGTTTTGACGTTTTTGTAGAAATAAAAAAATTGTGAATCTGACATTGAAATGGCTAGGATATGCCTATTAATTAAAATTAGCACCTATGAATTGCAAGCGCATTGTTCCTTGATCTTAACCTTAAAATTCCAACTGTATTTATTTTAAGTAAATAACGGGAGAATTAGCTTACTTTCAAATAAAACAGCTAATCAAGTTTAGAGTGCTTAATAAACGGTTGTTGAATTACACACAATATTATACATCTATAGAAAATATAATATATACCTATAATATCCTATATATAAAAATATAAATAATATATAGTAAAATAAACAAGTAAAGTCCAACCACGGCCTTTGGCCCATTGGGAGGCGCTCATCTCCTTTTCCATGGCCATGAGCCTGCAATAGAGGAATCCCAAGGTCCTGGACACGGGGCCAGTGTGTCGAACGACTTACCGTTTACTTCCCAGCTTACGCCGGTACCAAATTCTACTGCATGGTAACAGAAGCAGGTGTGCGCAAACAACTTGTCCAAGGTCGTTACACGGGATCGATCCTGCATCGTCCGCGAGCGAGCGCGATACGAGGTCAGCCACCGTGTTACACAATTATATATAATATACATAGAAATTAGAAATACATAATTTATTTATATAATTATATGTATTTCTAATTTTTATGTAATTGACTGATTGCTAATTATTATTGTAATACAAAGATATATGGACTGCAAATACAATGTGCACTATGTATTGTGTATTTGTGTATAATCTAGGTATATGAACCTGAAACTCTTGTATTCTGCTTGTACAGGAATACGATCGTCTGCTTGTTACGACCTGGGGTCATGATCCGGCTGTTATTCCAACGTCAAACATCCTTCTAACCCTCAACGATGCACTCTCGCACTCCGCAATCCTTGTCCAGGTATGACTTTGAAGTTCATAGTGCAGGGGATGAGGCAACTTCGGTATCGAGACTCCAGGTCGTGACCCTGTGATGGTCTTTTATGCCTCAGATTCAAATCTAGTTACCTTGTAATTGTAGTTCTAATTGCATTCTGAAAAGACTTGTTCAAAGCACTTCTGACCCAAACTGCTGAAATGGGTATGTATGTATGTGTGTATTTCTATACCACCTCTTAAAGCCCACCACTACTCAGAGGCGGTCCCAACTACAGCCGCAGGTGTATCAGAGTTAACACGCCGAAACACAGCGAGCAATTGTGAGTGAAGCACTTGCCCATAGGTCCCTACGCAGCGACTTGGGTGGGAATCGAACCCGCGACCTATCGGACGCGAGGCAGCGACTCTAACACTTGCGCCACGACGCCACGGGTGTGCTGATTAATACAAACTGTAATAGGTGTTTGATAAACAGTGTGGAGGGGACAGACTGGAAGTTTCTAAACTGAGCTGTGGTACTTGGTAGTATGCACATGAGGGTAAGGGTCTCAAAGGCAGCTGAAGGATGGGACCACAACCTGGGGCCTAAGAAACAGAAATTAAGATGCCCCTAAGTTAATTTTGCTGGTGATTTCAATTGGTTACTCCGATTTATGTAGTTCTCTTTCAAGACAGACTGATCAGATGCTTCTAGACAGATAAATAATCCATGATTGAAGAAGCGCTTGACAAAAATCAGACTCTTCTACCAGAAATTGATTGAAGAAGAATTTCAGCTTATCGTAGATTCTTTGTGGATTTTGCAAAGACAAAATGCCGATTCCGGGCACATCAATACATCTCGCTAAGTTTTGTCACCAAATGTGTTTTTTGTGGCGTTTGAGCTGTATGTTCGCTGGGTCTGGTTCTAGGACAGTGGTTCTTAACCTTTTCAAGGGTGCCGAACCCCAAAAGAAATTCCTGACGCCTCACCGAACCCCTCAAGTTTTAACAATAATTTATTTAGTAATGGGAACAAAAAGAGATAAAAATGTGTATGAAAATGTGATACAATATGAACACGTTCAATGCAATGAACTACCAACAGTTAACTAACTGCACTAAATTAAATGAAAGTTGAACTGTACAAATAAATTAGCAAATGATATTTTACTTAAATTCACTGACCCTGAACATGTGTATATTTCAAAGGACCTCTGCCGAACCCCTAGCGGTGGCTGATGAAACTCCAGGGGTTCGGTCGAACACCAGTTAAGAACCACTGTTCTAGGACAAAAGGGTATGGTCGAAATGGCACAGATTAAATGTTACAGATTTAAGTTTATCCAGATATAGATATACGATGGAAGTCTAACTTAAACTCGAAGCGGGGTCAACGTTAAGAAACATAACTATGACTGGATACTGTTTTGTGTACACACACTATTTTGTCCGGTCGCCCTGTATCTTAATTAGATCTTTCTTGTTGTAGCTGTATCTTGGCTTCTGAATTATAACTAATTCTAAGCTGGATCTTCTGGATCACAGCTGAATCTTAATTATATCTCAGGTGGATCTTAGCTGGATGTTTATCTCTGATAGATTAAGACTACCAATAATTATTTCTTTTAAAATGAGTATTCCAGGATTTAGTTGGATGAGATAAGATGCTGTTGATGTTGTTGTAGGCGCATGGCTGGGTTCAACATGAAGGAAGAGACGCTCACATTCCATTCCCTCTGCTCTACGACGACAAACTAGGTAGGTCAAACGTGACGTCGTGTGTCACGATTGTAAATTTCACATCAAATAATATGTGACCTCGGCTGAGAGAACGTACCACTTGTCGCTTTCTGGAAGAGGTAGAAAATGACGTTTTAGCTGAGGTCATGAATAATCATCGAATTTTGGTTCTTTCATCCAATGGACGAACAGACATCTTGGGTACATTTCCTTCACATGATATTTCTACACGTGCTATTTTAATATGTAAATGACGGTAAATGACGGTAGGTGCATAAATTTTGGAGCAATCAGGCTGAAATTTTTACCTTGAATCCCTTACAGTATCAGGTGATGGAAACTGGCAATAAGTCCATTAGCGACAAGTGGTACCTTCTCTCGGCCGAGGTCACATATAATCAAGTGCACTTGCAGTTGGAAGATTTGTGTTCTAGGGATTTTAAATTTTCAGCAATTCTCAACCTGTGGTTCATAAACTGCTGGCAGTCCCTGGCCATATCTCTGACCTTGCTGCTGAATTTCCTAGCTATACTTTCTCCACAGAAGTCTGTGATCTTGGCATTCTTCTGGACCAGGAACTAACCTTTGAACCACACCGTAACCGATTATGTCGTGACTGCTTCTACCGAATGAATGAATTAATGAAATTGCCTACTGGTCAGTGAGAAAGACCTAAAATAGATATGAAAAATATAAATTTTGTTAGTTTTTGAAATAATTTTAAAATGCAATGGCTAATTTTTGGCTATTTGGCAGCAAGCAACTAATAATAGATTTATTTATGAAATATTCTGCATGTACCAGGTTCTTTGGTTTAATACTAGTGAATACTATCAAATTTATTATTTTACATTTATTTGAATTTTAACAAATTACAGGTCAGTTGATTTGATGTAAAATGTCAGTGGTGGTATGTGTCTGAGACACAAGACTTATAAGTTGTCCTTGAGTCTTAAAAGGTTGATAAACACTGGATTAAATTATTTGACTCTTAGCTATGACTGGTTGTTGATTTTACTGATGCGCCAATTGCATTATTTGAATCGGCTGACAACTCTACTCACACATTCCTTAAAGCGAAGTAAAATTGCTGCCTGTTTATTGTTTAAGCTGTTGAGTTCGAACGACCTTTTTACAAACGTTGCAGACGCATTGTCTCTGGAACAGCACAGCGCAGTACAACGTCTCGACGAATGCATCGACCTTCGTCACACCTGCGGCTACATAACGATGCTGAAGACGGGCAAGAAAAATCGCATCGCCCTCACCGAATTCCCCAAACCGGGCAACCTCTACCGAAGCGACGCGTTTGGCCACGACCCCGAGACTTGTTCCACGTTCTCCGACGACCTTCTGTCGCCCAAGGAGACCATAGCAGGTGTTGAACCCGATGCCTTGGAGCGGGGTTCCAGTCAGGACATTGATGAGACAACGCAAGCAAGGAATGGACCAGAGGGCTCGGGTGTTGATCCGGCGGGGGTTGAGAATCCCCCGGCGAGTCCCAATCGTAGCCGACTCGTGCTGGACTTTAGTTCGGCCGTCAGCAAGGGTCGTCACAGTAGCAGCGGCGTCTCGGCCGATGGCTCGACGATCGAGGAGGACTGGACTCTGTTGGACTGCTGCTTTGGGATTCCGCTGTTCAATGCGACCGTCAACCAGAAAGTGTGTAACCGTATCGCACAGCAGAAGCTATGCCATAAGGACAGGTGAATGAGTTCAATCAGTCGACATGTGTTTAGTCAGTCAGTCAGTCAGTAAGGCATTGAATCAGTCATTGAGTCAGACATTCATATGTCAGTCAGTCGTATATTCGTTCAGTGAGTCATTCAATCAGTCAGCAGTCGTGTCTCTCTGTCATTCATTTATTCATTCAGTCATTTGGTCACTTAGTCTGTCACTCATGCAGTAATTCATTCGTACAGTCATTTGTTGATTCATTCAGTCTAATTTTGTATCATCGCCAGTTTCTCATACAGCATCTCTTCTGTCTGTGTAACAGACGGCAGTTTAAAGCGTTAATTCTAGGTACAGGTGTACTCTATTAAAAGAGCTTTGTAACGTGTGTGTTAATTTCAGTTATTATTATAATAGCCTTTTGTGCGGATATTATGTGTAGTACTAAAAGTCGAATTATAAAATTTCTTGAATCTCTTGAATCTAAATTCATGACATTGTTCCTAAGTAAACAAGGCAGAAGGCACAGATCTAAGAATAAAGGCACTAAATTCATATATTTATATAACCTGAATGTTGATTACTTTACTTTCTTGTGTAAGTGACACATTCATTCTGCACTGCTTGACATGAAAAAGTCAAATATTTATTTTCTCCCTTTTGTTATGAACTGTGCATATTGCATAACTTGTATTTATTTGACAGGAAGCTGGTGCTAAAGTGTTTAAGATTTTCTTTAAAAGAAATTAACATGAATTGATGTTGAATATTGTTTTTTATATGCAGCTTGACAGAACTGATGCATTCCAATCGTAAATTAACTAATGATCTCCTTGCTTTTGTCTCTCTTCATCAGGTAAGTTTTAACGCTAATAAGCCACTTAAAAGAACATATATTCATTTATTGAACATTGACAGACCCCAACATGATTACAGACAGGTTATACAAAATACGGCCCGGATAGCACGACACTCAGTTCGCCCTTTACAGCGGGTTAGCCTTATAATAATGGCCCAAGTGCTGGAACGCTCCTGGTATGGCCAAACCAGTGGAGTGGCTGTGGGCTATCCCATTTTCCAATTGACATGAGACAAATCACACATCAGAAAGCGCCTTTAGCGGCTAACAGAAACTTAAAATAAATTACTGCCCTATATGGGGCTCGATATCAGGTCGCCAGATCAGTACTTAGCTTATCGACCTGCTCGCTCTTAAATTCTTTCTGGCAGTCTGTCCTCTACCCTCTATCTCTCCTCAAGACCAGTTTCATTTCGAATGGCCCTGCACACTGGGAGCGCTTCTGAACGGTATACCTGCTAGAGGAGCTATATAAATGTTTAGATTCGATACGATAAAAGGGATTGAAGCTTAGGTAGAGATTTATATCTTCGATACTTCCTCAATGTTTCTCAATATATCCTCAATGTTTCACGCGATGTGTTTACTGCTTTTGCAGGCGTCGCCAATGTCGTCCGATGGGGGACAGGACTCCAGTCCGATGGTGATGTCACACAGTTCGTCATCATCTTCAACATCGTCTTCGCTCCAGATTCCCTGCGTCCCTCTGCCGACCCAGAATCTCCTCTTCGTTGATGGAGTACTGACTGTTTGGGACGGACAATAGTATGCTGGACTCAGCTGGAGTCTTCCGATAATAGATATAGAGTTGTTAGGGCGAGTCATAGTCACTCGCAGATATTTTAGAGGAGGGCAAGTTAAATGTTTAGCAACAGCTTATAAATGCAATACCAGAAATTAAGAAAATGGATATGTTTCACTGACGATTTTCAATATAATTTGAGGCACCATTAGGGCCCATTATATGTAGCATATTAATTATTCCATCATAATTGTAGAAAACAACATTGGTATGATTACATAATTAGAAACTTTCTATTCTTACTGAAAGTTAAGTTTTGCAGACTTTGGTTTTTGCAGATCACTGGTTTTTTGTTAGTAACCCTTTATTTGTGAGAGTCCATGTGGCAAGGGTGTTGCAGTCCCTGTCAAGGAGGGTGTTATGATCCCTGTTGGACCATGGGATGATGGGACGACATTGGATCGTGCCCTCTCCAATTGTTTAGGTTCACTGGTACACGTCAATATGGCCCAATAGTTATTTGTATCCAAAGATAGTTTTGCTCTATTCTGCGCATCTGTTGGTGCTTCACTTCTTGAGACTCAATCGTCTTGGTGCTCGAATATTGTAATAGGACTGCATTTATTATGAAGAGCTCTGAAGTGTGTAGCAAATGAGAGTGCATTGGAAGTTGAACTGTATTATGGAGATAATTATTTTAAATTTTTTATTACTAGAAATATCTATTGTATCCGCGTCTTCTGTGCATCTGGTTTCTCCAAGAAGAAGCTAGTAGGGATGTTGGAAAAGGGCCATCAGATCAACACCACTGATTACTGATTATGATGCAATTTCTGGCATGACCCTTTGATTCCCCCCCCCCCCATCTTCTGATTGATCTCTAGACTGTTTTAGTCAATTTATGTTGTCCAGTAGAAATCCAATGTGTCGTAGGAGTAGTAGAACTGATGATGTCATAAGCAATAGGTCAAAAGAGATCAGGCACTGATTGGATGCTGTTAGGGTGATTGCCAGTGCAGTGGGGACATTCCCTGAGAATAAATGTTTGCCACGTAGGAGTATTGAGAAAATCAATTATATCGCATTATTGCTTAGCACTCTGTCCATTGGTGCTTTGTCGTTTTGTAGAAGTGCTGAATTAATTAATTAAATATGCAGCATTTGTAGTTTAAATTGAACATTGGGATTACAGGCAGTCTACAGGAGTTTGGTGAGATTGTGCGGAGAAAACTGTGATTGTGGAAAGTGCTGGAAGTACTTTGTTGGAGAGGTTGAATTTCTGATGAAATTCTGTCTGAATACTAGCAAACAGTCAGTCCGCACGTGTAACGGCTGTTGGATCTGTTAATGTTCTATCACAGCCTATATTCAATTCAATTCGAAACATTTTATTTGTTCCCGTTTTAAACATCGATCAAGGACATGTACATTGTAGGAGCAATTACGAGTGATAAATAGGAAACCCAAAGGGGTGCTAGAACCCACAGAGTAGGGTTACCTATTTAACACATTTCATAGGTAATAATGACAGATAAAGTTCAGAAACTAGCATAGTTCAAAATTTATGCACAGAAAGCAGTAATACAACTTGGTCTTAAACTGTAGGATTTTATCTTAAAGAAATTGTTCATTTGCTGTATATATTTACCATAGCTGTACAATTTTAGTCGCAAAACTTGCACTTTGACATTTGACAGCCTGAGAGATATGTCTGTTTAGCATACTTCTTCATTTTGTACTTGTCTTGAATGCATGTCTTCAATCATACTTGTCAGATTTCCTTGTTCAAGTTGTATGTATTATGTATCAAAAATGGGGACAGATGGTTGTTTGAGACAAGTGGTTCCCCTCCGTTTTGCTTGTTCCCTTTGACGTGTGTTCTGTGAGATTATGTTACGCTTGTGCTATTGTGCCAACAGCGGAGTTAACGTTTTGGAAACTTTTTAAAATTTAATGTCAGAATTCGTTAATGTCTGTTTTGTGTATGCAGACTGTAGAGAATTCATTATCAACGTGGTTCCATTGACTCGTGCATTGTCTTTGTCAGCTATTCTTGTGTTAGAATCGTATTTTCATGGTCAGTTCTTGTTGTGTAATAATGGTCAGCTGTTGTATAATTGACCTGGTCAGTTGCTATTATATTATCGTGTTCAGTTTATGAGACATGGCTGGTGTCGCCGTTACGTAATGCCAAGACTGACCGCATGACATGTTCAGTTATTGTGATGCTGACATCAATAAATGCATTGTATCGTAATTGTCTGTGTTGCTTATTGTGCTGTCGTTTGGTATTATGTTGCCAGCATCAGTGGCTGAATTGTTGTTGTCGCCTGTATTAGTCGTAACTTCCAATAACAGTGGTTCATTTAAAAAGATGTTTTTAATGGAATGTGAATGGATTATTATACTTTTTAGTTTGCTTGGAATCTGAATTTAACACAAAACATCCTTATTTCAGCAATAAATCAATAAAATATGTATATGGTGCCCCATTTGGTGGTGTTTGTAATCTGATCCAAAGTTCAGAACCTGGTGGTGGGTCAACCCTCACCCAGCCCAAGATCCTGTACGTGGGTCAGATCATTTCATAGAGTAGGGTAATTGTGAACTTCTTGCTTGTCTTTATCAACTGATTGGCAACTGATTGGTACTTTGCAGGCTCCTCAGTCACTACAGTAGGGGGCGATACATTACTTACATTAGTTTTCACATTACTAGGTTTATTTTTTTATTCATTGCTCTTGCAAGACAATTTTTTCTTATCTTAGATTGCTATCTTTCAAACATCGACTTCTGACATCACCAGCGTTGATGAATTCTTTTTTATATTTGACTTTTTTTCGCAATGCATTAACTTGTAAAGGTTTTCAAGTGAGTGTGATTGGTGGAATTCTTCTGGTTAGTGGGAGAGCTGGCTAACTGGCCTAGTTAGCTACATCGGTAAGCGCGCTGGCCGCGGAAGTCTGTGGTTACGGACACCGCGGTTCAAGCCCCGGTGCTGGC
>JAQFXW010003006.1:0-12362 GCA_034693945.1 Dendrobaena attemsi
GAATCGTAATCGCGAAACTTCTAGAGCGCTCAAGGAGGCGAAGCGCAAATCATAAGGGTTGTCCAGAGGCAAGTTTGTGGTGCTCAGAGGTCGGATTTCCAGGAGGTCAGAGGACGGCGGAGCATCTGTTAAGGTGGTTGTCGCATGGGAGGGTGGTTGGGCAGCGGAGGATAGGAAGAGTAAGGATATGATTGTTTGAAGAGATGAGACATGAGTTTAGAATGAAAAGCCCGAGGGGTGATAGACAGAGGAGAGTGAGGCTGAATGGTTGAATGATGATGATGAATGGTTGATGACAGAGGTCTCGAGAAGATGAATTAGATCTCTGTTTCCTTCTTGATTCCAATGATTTTCAAATGTAAGATAACTACTAGCCTACCTTCAAAACGTACCAACACACAATACACAAGGTATTTAAAAGACGCTTTGTTAACTACGCCCTAATTGATGTGCAAATTATAAGATTACATTTTAAGAATTAACACTTTGAACAGTTTGGACTCAAGTAGTCCTAAATGAAATAAAAGAAATCTTAAAGATCAAGCTAAAAATGAGAAAGAGTAAATTATAGCCATTTTAGCTTCAAGAGATCGCCGTGAGTTTAAGGCCTTCTGGCGACTCCGTTTTCTTAGTCGCGGCATATAATTATATTAGGGTGGAATTCCGATCCTGCTGCATACTTAATGTAGCCTATAAGCTTACTCGTTGATGCTTTCCTGAGTTGATTGTTGCAGATACAAAACTGAAATTGAAATCTCGAACGAAACAGAATAACACTCTAAATAAATTATTTTTTATAAATTAAAATAATGAAGGAATAATTCGTATGATGCTATTTCTGGTATAATTTCTCTTATACTCAAGTGTAGGAATTCTCTAGCGCCAGAGGACGCATTCGATCTGTGGCTGTTGTACTAAGAAGACCCGAGGGCCTAGAAATCGAAGACGAGGGAACCAGTGCATCGTCCGAAGTCAACAGTGTCTGGCGGCACACATCGAGAGTAACTTCGATGCCGTTCTAGTGTAGCAATTAGTCTAGCATCGACAGTAGAACAAAGATAGAACAATTATTGTGGCTTTACGATAAAAAAAGTAATCCAATAATCCAACCTCATTGTATATAATATTATATCTTCTGCTGAGGGAGTAATTCACAGTCCTGCAGAAAAATAGCCTAAGTTGAGATGGTGGAAAGAGCTCTGCCTGTGGCAAGGAGGGTTCGAGTTCGACGTGCCATGGCGATCATTAATAGCGTGGTAGACGTTTGGAGCTGATAGATAATAGACAACTGAGCTGTGAAAAGAACAGATTACGTGTGAGTGGAAGTGCCTCTAGCGGTCGGAATTTGAACGAGAACATAGAGTCACGGGATTATATAACACTTGGGTATAAGCGATCGGGAAGCAGAGGGAAAATTCAGACAATCACGTCCTGCATAAGCTTTTTATGTAAGCACGACTGTCAAGCCTGAAATTATTTGTTTCATGGCATTGATTCTGAATTCCAGGAAGATGTCTTCTAAACCGAAATGCATGAATTCACTGGTTGGTATAAACGCCTGTTTACGAAATATAGGCCTAATAATGTCTCTCTTGAACGAGTCACCAATCCGCTGTCTCTACATATATAGTGCGGAGGAGGAAGTAAAGCTATGGCTGAAGCTCTGTATTTGTACAGTAACCCACCAATTATTTCTGCTCTCCACTTTTATCTGCAAACACTATTTGCCTAATTAGATCATTTCCTTCCTAAAGACTTTAACGTCGATTTGTTTAACGCAACGCTATTCTGAGTAACTCAATAGACATCATATAATATTATATTAAATGTCCAGAAACTTATTATGTTAGCGTGCTGACCTTGTCTAAATGTTCTGTATAAAGTTAACGTTCGTTTGACATTATACACAATGTAGGAAGAGAAACGCTTGTCGGAATTATTAACTTGAATTAATTCCCAGAATTGATGTGGTTGTAAGTATGTAATATGTATGCATCCAAAAATTTCATATAGCTTCTTTTGAATAAGCATGCATCGCCAAGCGTTCCATTTTAAGCCTATATTATATAACTGTCTGCCGGTGTCTGGCTAAAGGAGCAAACTCGAATGGGTGTATAGTGGTATTTGCCTTTTCTGTAGATCCCACGCAGACAGATGAAATATAATTAGATATTAGTGTCCTTTCCTATTGTGTCTTAACATTATTTTATATAAGCTCTTTATGAAGGGCGTATCATGCACTGTTCCGTTCGAGAGGTCTCCGAGAGTGCAAGGGTACGCGAAAGAGACTCTGTCTCCTTGACAAGAGGGAGCTAGGGAGGAGAATGTACTTGGCGTACTGTCTCAGTGTTTCAAAGCGGACTGAGTGCTAGTTTGATTGCCTACCTACCGTTGTCTTCCATAACAGTTTTACCTGAAACTAATATGGACGATGAGCTAGTGAACATCGCTATATTCGGTGCAGTTATCCCATTTTCCCACCAGTCCTGTACAACACATGACTCTCTTTTCGCCTATATTGCTCCATTCGGTGAGTTTGAGCCACGACCATCATCAACCGCATCTCCACCATAACCATCACCACCATCACCAGCCGCATCAAACTACAGCAGCAGCCATATTCCCATTATCATCATCATCATCGCCGCCGCCGCTGCGAATAAAATAGAATATTGACCTCGGAAGACAAGTCGACTGTATACTCGAGCGCCGCCATTGCCGAGTCTCGACATAATTACACAGGGCATTGTCGTTCCCCGGCAAATTGTTTCCCCCTATTATCCCTCGGGCGGCGAACACACATTGTTAGTGAACATATGTGTAATTAGGACGAGCGTTGACGGACGCACCAACGAACACGCCGACGGACAGACAGACAGACCAACAGCCGCCCGCTATGCTACCGTTGCTGCTACTGCTGCTGCTGGAGCGATAATTAGAAGACAGACGCGTGTGTAGGCTTTCGGTATTCGCGCTCCTTCGTACAGATTCGCTCTCTCTCTCCTCGGTACCGTCGCAGCGACGCCGACGAAGACGGGAAATATATGGCCGTGCATTCGTCCAAGCAGTTATTAGCGGTTTGTACTTGTTAGGCGGTGGTGGAACTCTGTGGTCGTTAGGGGGCCAGACCTAGTAGACTGCAGCGCTGGTCGTGGAGAGTTTTTCCGATATCTTTGAAAGAGAGACGGGTTTCGTAAAATGCTCAAGGAAATAGAGCTCGTTGCATTGGAAGAGGGAGTTTGTTAAAGAGGGTTGTTGAGACAAGTGACTGTATATATAGTGTCTATACTTCAAACCCGATATAGACACCGAGAAGTTAACAGAATCGAGATCTACTGGCGCTAGAGAAAAAGGGTTCATTTGTAATTTACTTTACGTTAGATGGCGCAAGACAAATGGAACAGAAAAATAGACAAAAGGTTCAATTTCAAAAGTGCAAAGCCTACAGTAAATTTGTAGTTTACGTTTGACAGTCAACGACAAACTAATTGAGCAGAAAATAGATGAAATATTCAATTTCAAAAGTGTAACCTTTGCATTAAACTTGTAGTTTACGTTAGACGGTCAACGACCAATTGAACAGTAAGAATAGACAAAGCGTTCAATTTCAGAGCAGAATGTATCCGCTAAAATACAATGCTGGCTATGCATTGAAATAAGAGACCATAGACTCACCACCAATCATCTGTGAGACGCCTTTATACATGTATATACTAGACGGCAGAACAACCGCTGCGTCGGAAGAGGAGCTGAGCGTCTGAAAGGGTCATTGTTATTCGAAGGCGTTTGATCATAAAGCGCTGGACACACAGAGAGCAGGAGGAGACGTGTTGTTATTTCGCTTTGTTCCCGTTGAAGTTCAAATGGAATGCGATGATTATAAGACAAGGAGAATAGACCGTTGTTCGATGAGTCGTATATATTATACCGTCGACTGTTTAGAGTTCGCCTCTTGCTCTTGTTATTAAGCTGTTATCGGTCGTTCGGATATAAGACTGGAAACTGGAAGGTAACGTTTCCGTTGTATATACACTTACACATTATGTTATTATAGGTATTTGAACATGATGCTATTTTTGTTGGATGTGTGCACTGTGCATGCATACATGATGTATGCAGACATAGGTATACATACATACAACTATTTATTTGTATAGCACAATGCTTGAATACTTATATAGGCCACATGTATTGTATGTAATGAATAACTATGTGCATAGTACGTATGTGTGCGTGCATGAGTAGGCTGAATCGAGACTCCTGTCTTCGTCGCTTTCAGAATTTACTAAATTGTATAGGCCTATATGCTTGTTCGTTTGCTAGAATGCATGTGTGTGTTGATAGATGAGCGGATGGATGAATAGGATGTACACATGCAAGTATGTATGTACTCAGGTACGTGTGTGAACAGTCCAAAGTATGCAATAAAATACAATTTAAATACAATAATGCCTTCTTAATTAAGTTCAACGCGCAAGAGGAGCGCTCTTAGATATATATAATATATGTATGTGATTCATGTGACATTCAGAACTGTACACTTGTTTTTATAAATAAACATGACTCAGATATCTCGAAGCGTCACTAGTGATTATAGAGGCTTAGTGTGAGTGTATGTCTAAAAGCATGGTAGTGTTTATGAAAGGGTTATAGGAGGTTCAAACACTACCACAAAAATATTTATTGTGAGCTTTTTAAAAGATAAATTCTATATGCTTAGATGACATTTGTGAAATTTTTCGATCACATTCAATGAAGAAACTCCCCTACAGTTTTCCTGGCTATTCCTCTTTATAAAAAGTATCTGCAATAAAAGTTAAATATTGATAACATTAACATGGGAGTGGCAATGATTGGCGTTTGGCGCAATTGCGGGTCGCTCCACCGGACCAGACGTTCTATAGTCCGAAATATATTACATGGATACGAATTTATTGCTCACATTTGCTGAGAGAACCAAGTACACTCGGATGGTTTATGACTGATTTAGTATAAGCCGTAGACCGTAGGGTAAGCAGGGAGAGCTGTCGGACTCCCGTCTCGTTCATCCCACTCCATTGGTGTCCCGTCGACTACATGGTCGGTCTCTGCAGGCGAGAATGCTTGTCGCTGCTTTATCTAGCACTACATTTATCAGTCCTTAACTCTTATCTCATCGTCGTCTTTTTCCTGCGGGGAATCGAACCCTGGCTGACTCAGTCAGTTTTTGTATGGGTTAGAATTCCCGAGATGCGTTGACCGGAAGTTGTTTCTAAATAATAGCAATTATATAATGTCTTCGTTTATCAACAATTTATAATGACAGACCGCATTACAATCGCAGTGTGGTTAGTGAATGATCCGGTTGGTATACAGAGTTGCATTTAACAGTTGACTGCCGTGTAAAACACAGAATTTTCATACATCTCAATTTACAAGTGGGGGTGACAGTTGAATCGATCTAAACTGGTCTTGTCTGTTACAAGTAAACTCGGTTCGTAAGCTCCTCCTGCCTGCAGAGGGCGCTATCCATTTCTCCCAGTCCACAGCATTGCAAGTGAACTTGTTCAAGACTCCTACACAGCGGCTTGAGGTTGGTGCCTTCGATGACCGATTCAATCTGTTTTTACAAGCTTAGAGTAATGGATAACCGAATGCTTCAAAGAGTCTATTGCGTGAGTTCGATTCAGACAAGACCCCCCCTTCAGATTCATCCAGTCTTGACTCGATTGGTGGCGATGCTGTAAATTGGGATGGCATAATTATTAATTATATTTGACAGATTTGTGTATTGTATTGTATTTTGTTTGTAAAGCAAGTGCTCTTAAAAGCACTCCGAGTGCGAAGACCTGAGAGAAGAATTAGGTTTTTGGATGAGATAAAGATAAGTACAGAAGCACTTTAAGAACAAAAGGTAGAGCGAAGACAAGGGGAAGTGAATTAAACAAAGAGGGGTCTGTGCTAGCAAGGGATCGATTCTGGGCCTAACACGTGGAACAAAGACGGTCAGAGGATCGAAGAGAATGCAAAGACGTCGCAGAATGGGAACTGCAATACGGTGCAGTAAATATACTTTATTTATGTCAATTGAAGTTTATTTGCTGTTGTTTTCCTTGCTACAAGGGTATGGACGACAATGTGAACGAATTTGTTTCCAGCGGAAGTTAGATTGAATATTATTGCGTTGGATGAATCCGAAGTTATAAGAATGAGGCAGACAACGCTGCAGAGGGTGCTGAAGAGGAGCGATGAATGGCAGCGAACAGATGGAACCACTGACGGGGTCAATGCGGTCAAGGGAAATGGCATGAAGTAGCGAGAGGAGGAGGCAGGGAAGAGATGGGTATGGATGGGGCAGACAGCTAATGAGACGGGAGGGGAGAAGGAATGAAAAGGGGAAGAAAGAGGAGAATGCAAGACCGTTGAAATAATTATAGAGACAACTAATGAGGCGAAGTCCAACCGATAGAGTCTGATAGGCGAAGGGTAAGGGTTTGAGTCTCAATAAGCTCGCTCTTATGTATGGTCGTGTTCTACATTATTCGGTGAGAGAAGGAAGACTCAGAAGGGACGAGGAAATAATAGTTGAGACACCTATAGAGCTAGATCATTTACTATATTAGATTTAGCGACACGGCTGTGTTCTTCGTGAACAAGTCAGCTTTATTTAACTACAGAGTTGCATGTCTGTGGGGTTTGTATCGCATTGTATCTGAATAAACTGTCGCACATTTCTTGACTTTATAGCAGCGTTTTAACAATAATAGAGTTTACAATAATTATTACCAAGGAAAATCATTATTACAATTATTTAGTGCACTAATATAAAAATCGAATTACAATTGTACTCTAATGGTACGAAGGGAACTAAATCGGACTAATCTGCCATCTCTTAACCCTGGATGGAAGAACCATTGGTCTGCTGCACCCCATGTATCGTAAATTGGTCGTCTTTCATATAATGAAAGAGTTTGGGATTCTACTTCATATAATAATATATATATAGTCAAGATTGTGTTTCTGCTGATGCTGCTTCGACTTGAAAAACAATAACACAGTATTAAAGAAACGAAATTCTAGATCGCTTCAGAGACTAAACCCAGCTGCGCCCAACAAAGTCTTAGGGTTCAATAAGTTCAGGACAAATAGAGAAGCAGATAAAGGAGAGAAGGAGGAAAGACCAATTAGTTGTAAAGAAAAAGGAAACTTTCAAATGAGTGCAGAATTTGCAGTATTAGAGAATTTAGAGTGCTTAAGGTGATTAGGGAAGTGCTGTCAAAAGCCTGATGGAAATGCACGGCGCTTTGCCATGAGTGAATCAGTGCAGTGCTGAAGCTACCATGATTGAAATAAGAACATTATAGTACATGAATGGAACATTTTTCATTTAGGAATGGAAATGAAATACAAATCGATAAATGCAGTTAAAATGTTTTGTAACTTATCCAGAAAACAAGTTACAACTATCCTATCCCTCCCTGCAAGTATAAATACATACTTATATAGTACATAGTATATATATAGTTATATACATATGGACGTACATGGTACTGCTTACACAAATACTCATATATAATGCATATTACATACATACACAAATAGTAGTCCTACATACATACATATATGCGGGGGTCATACACACAAACATAAATTCACACATACACATATATTACATACATATAGGCCCTACACATACAGATTATATGCAAGCATGCATAGTTTAATTTACGTTAAATACAATATATGCAATGCATTTGCATACATAGAATCACACATACAATAATACATGCATAGTGTACAAGCTGTACAAAGCAAATTTCCATATACCATATGATATGTTATAATTTTATGTCTTTAGGCTTATTGTACATTGTCTCATTTCTATACATACTTGTATGCTATCTGTAATATATTATATACAGCAATTATTAATGGAGAAATTTCTAAATCATATCACTTCAGTTATACATGTCATGTATATATACGTTATTGCAGCTCTTGGTAATATTATGTATCTTTTTGTGTTTCGTGTTTATAGGAATGTCGTCGTCACTGGATAGAACTTCTGTGTCTTCTCGTTCGAGCGTCGACAATTGGTACATTGGAGGAATAGGTGTTGGAATAGGCAGTGGAGTGGGAGGAGGTCCAATGCCTTTTGAACACAGAACAATCGTCTTTCCCTCTGAGGGTCGGGATTTCGGAGTAGGGGGCGGTTCCCGAGACCCTCGCGACCGAAGAACACAGAGACTGAGCTACCACGACGGAGGTCAGATGAAGGTCAAGGACAGTCCCTCACCTCTGTTGCAGACTCATCGTTGTTGCTGCAGCGAAGCCACCTGCGCTGGTACCCACTGCATCCCGACGAATCCCCTGAAATTCCGAACTTTTGTTGCCAATAACAACATTAGTGACTTTGCGACGGTGGGCATGGATGAGGAGAGAGAGAGTGGACCTTTAGAAGTGGAGGAGGAGGAGAGGGAGGAGGGCAGGGAGGACGAAAGAACTTCGAGAGGAATACGTGAGGATATAATGGACAGCATTCGAGCCGTCATAACATCGGCTGAAACGTTGGATGAGAAGCAGAGGAAGCTGAACTCGATGATCAGCCAATTGCAATCACTGAAGGAGAACCTGAAGAAGGAAGAAGATAGATTGACCGTAAGTTCATCAATCCTCATATCATGGCCGAAGCTTATCAGGGGCTAAACCCCTCACATGGAAAACTTTTTAACTTTTTAGTCCCATGTATGGGTTAGCCCCCTGGGGTTAAGCACCCATTTGATAGTATACTTTCACTAGAAAAGAAGAGAAACGACTAAAAGAAGGTCAACAACATTTTTGAACGTTCTTAAGATTGTCCAGTGGTCTGGCGCCACACCGTACCCATGAACCAAACTCCGCATGACCGTCGGTCAGAGCAAACAGTGGCGTCGACCTATAGAAAGTTGCAGAGAAATGTGTTATAAGATTTGCACATCACTATCATGTTCGTTTTGCAGGTCTTTGCTCCATAGGACAAACTCGTAATCAACTTTGAATTATCGTATAGATTTTGTATATGTGGACTCAGATTCCTCTTCTGTTGTGTTAACTTATTGGGTCATTGATGATGCTGAAGAAAAAGATGTCTTTTAGGATGGCAGGCTCTCTTAGGCAGGACTATATTTAGAAATTGGTGTCTATATTTAGAAAAATGAGCAGGACTACATTTAGAAATTTGTGTCTATATTTAGAAAAATGAGCAGGACTACATTTACAAATTTATGTCTATGTTTAGAAAAATGAACAGAACTACATTTAGAAATTTGTGTCTATTTAGAAAAATGAGTAGGACTACATTTAGAAATAGGCAGGCCTATATTTAGAAATAGGTGTCTATATTTAGAAATAATCACGACTACATTTAGAAATAGGCAGGACTATATTTAGAAATAGGTGTCTATATTTAGAAATAATCAGGACTACATTTAGAAATAGGCAGGACTATATTTAGAAACACGTGTTTATAATATATTATATTTAGAAATAAAGAGGTCTTTATTAGAAATAGACACGATATATCGGCCCAAGACAACTCGTTGAATAGGGCACAGCTCTCACTTGGACTAACAGTAATGGGAACAAGCAAATTGATAAATGACGACGTCAATGCAGATTATAACTTGCAGTACCCTCGCCACCCAATGGTCGGGGTCAGGAAAATAATAATGATGATGATATCTTTACCGTTATCATGACCTACATGATTGTTGCTACGACAAAGCACTGCAACGACGACGACGACGACAAAATGAAGATAAAGACAATTAAGCTGAAGATAAAGATAAAAAGTTACCGATGAATATAATAACGACGATGAAGGTGATGGTACTGTAGAAGAAGAAGATGATGATGATAATGATGACGAAGAAGTAGGGAACTTCATGCTTCATGAAGATAACATCTGCAGCATCTTGTGGCAGATGCCAAAACAAATGGCAGAGCAACACTCATTGGACGCGTTATCTTGGAATAAGTTTCTATATTGTACGGCCTGAGAAGCCTCACGTATGACAGGACGGCAGCGTAGGGGAGCGTGGGGTGAACGGTGCTGGCAAATATTCCGCTGCCCCATCCTTCCCGTTATTATCACAGTCACTAACAGCAGCATCACTTATCACGTTGCAGAGGAAACGGAGGGGCATCAGAATCACAAAGCGGCCCATTGAGTGATGGGTCCTCACCACCCGATGCGCATTCCACTCCACGCACGTGATCCATACAGGCTCTCCCACGCCCCCACTCGCACTACCTTCAAGCATGAACTCCTCCAGATTGGCCCATATATAGCGGAGTTCAGCTTGGAGCTAGAAGGGACAGAAAATAAATAACAGCGTACAAGAGACTGGGAAGCGAGTGACAGGCTATCAGGCTTACAGGTCGCCAAAGGCACAGCTGAAACAAATATCGGGTATTACGGTCAGTGCAATTAGGGGAAAGGCCCCGCTGCAACCCGATACTAACCGCTCAGGGGCTGACGGGACAAACGCCTTCATAACAAAGCCATACCAAGGGAACACTGGCTGCCTACGAGATAATTATTTCCTGATTGGAGCGGGACTTTATTAACCGAGTTAATGTGTAGATAAAAGCACGTTCGGCTCGACTACACAGCACGCCGCTGTGAGTGGCAGCTATGTTCCACTACGTTCCGCTGTGTTCCACTCCGTTCCGTCGGCTGCTGGCTGTAGGTCCATGTCACCCGTTTTTATCTGAGCCTCGAGTTTAGAGCAGTGAGCAACTTAAGATCTTTATTGTATCATTAAGTTGCCTGCAATGAAAGGGACATTGTTTTAAAGTGCACGAAGTAATCAGCCGCCAGCCAATCCGATTTTCCCACAACGTGTTCTGGATTTAGTTCCAGTATGTTATTTCAGCCCATTGTCTATGTTTTCCCAGAGAGCTAAAGTGTTTAACTGTATAATATAGTAACCAGACTCAGTGCAGTCTGCCTTTATTGTACGTTTCCACTGATGACGAAGAGTGTTTGTACTTAGCGGACAACACATTGGGCCAACGTCGGCATTGATAGGCCTATGCATACGGAGTCTTGAGTGAGACATTGCAATTTGCATACACAAAATCTTTAACTTGCTGGAAAGTTGCCAAGTGACTAAATATTAATAGTTCGTTACTGAGATACTTTGTAAATCACTACACTGTATAATATAGAATTATACAGTGTGAGCCCAAGAAATGACTGACCCCTACGTTTTTGCCAATATTTTCGTCAAAAATGAAAATCTTCAAATACAAGTTTACAGTCTGAATGGCAATTCATATTTGCGTATACCTGCCAAATTTCACGAAAATATGTAAAATAGAACAACAGTCATTCAACTTTTAGTGACGTCACCCACTGCTTTTTGATGGTTCAAAAACGTTTAACAGATTTTTGGTAATAAAATGACCCCTACGTTGATTGCCAATATCTCCGTCAAAGTGGGTATTTTTCAATAAACTTTTACAGGCGAAAAGGCAACTCATAACTACATATAACTGCCAAATGTCATCAAAATATCTTAAACAAATCAAACTCACTAGAATACAACCAGAACAACAGCATAACTAATACGACTCTGTAATATGAAGAAACCATGTGCACTGTTTGGACCAGTTATCAAAGCAGATAACACAATAATGTGATTGATAAGACCAAAGAGACACAGATAACAGCGAAGGTGAAGCTATTGAGCAAATAGAACAATGCGTCTGTATATCTATTATCAAAGGAATTCTAATGAACTCAGTTGGCAGAAACAAAACACACTTTCAAAGGAGAATCGGAGGCGCTTCACGAGCATTTTTAACGATGAGCAGGAAAACAATGATTATGAAGAAGACCATTATAGAGACAACAATAGCTGTCAGCATTCGAAGAGAAGCTATTAAACACAAAGCAACATTTCATCTAACAGAATTAATAAAAAGTACATTTATAAGGTATAATGCATGACAAATGCACACAAATACATAATATATATATTTGTATTTTAATCTACTGTAATATACATGTATATTATAGATACATAGGGTCTACGTACTGTGCACACTTCACTTGCATGCGTGTTTGTACTGAAGGCTTACTTTATGTATATAATTACTTCATGAGGCATAGAGCCTGGCAGAGGTGTACAAAGGACACATGGAATACAAAACAGAAGTGATGCAGTGAGTACTGATTATCCACATGGCCTAGTATACCCACCATGTATGTCCTGGAACAAGTGGATTATTACACTTGTGGAGCACCAGCTAAATGCAAAGAAACATTCAATTTCTGGGGCAATGTATATTGTATACAAAATAGTAGGCCTAGAATTCAACAACCAAAATTAAATATA
>JAQFXW010003007.1:0-12360 GCA_034693945.1 Dendrobaena attemsi
CTTACGATGGTTCAAACTGTGCAATGATGGTTCAAAGTACCCACAGCAACGGTTCAGCTTAGATGGTTCAAATTGTGCAATGATGGTTCAAAGTACCCACAGCAACGGTTCAGATTAAGATGGTTCAAATTGTGCAATGATGGTTCAAAGTACCCACAGCAACGGTTCAGATTAAGATGGTTCAAACTGTGCAATGATGGTTCAAAGTACTAACAGCAACGGTTCAGACAAGTGAGGGGGACAATTAAAGCCTCCCTTAGAATGGATAATTTCAGGACCGGGTTCACTCCATTGCGGACCCTATTGTCGGCAATGCCTTCAGCTGGAACTGCTTGTTGACATATATCTTGTTCATCTTCCCTACTCCGCTTTAAAAATCTTGCATATTTTGATATAAAGATGAAACTGAGAGATCGATCGATCGGTTTCTTGTACTAACTGGAGCTTTCTTGTCGACGGACTTAATGACGAACTTCTTGTTGCTGAACGAAACATTCCGGATCTCGCTCCACGGAAAACCGATCTTCGGAGTCAATCTATGCACAAAAGAAACACGATTGTTTGATGTTTCTGCCAACAGTCTGGAGAAGCGGATGTAGGAATAGGATGAGGAGGAGAGAAGCAGAAGCAGAAACTGTGTATGGAGGAGAGGAAGAAAGTTTTGTCTCGTATCATTCAAAGTTATCCGCCCCATTTAATATCTGCACCGTTCTTTACCTGCCTCATTTCTTATCTGACCCATTCCCTCATTCCCAATTTTATATATAAGTCAATTCCATATCTGCCTCATTTCTTTTCTGCCCCATTCCATTATTCCCCATTTTATATATAAGTCAATTCCATATCTGCCTCATTTCTCATCTGCCCCATTCCCTCATTCCCCATTTTATATATAAGTCAATTCCATATCTGCCTCATTTCTTATCTGACCCATTCCTTTAAACCTCCACAGTCGTACATATCTGCCCCAGTATATATAAGTCAATTTCATATCTGACCCATTCCTTAGACCTCTGCCCATTCCTTATTATCATCATCAAGCCATGAACACTACTTTTAGCTTTCAACTCCTGATGCATCCGGGGTAAATAGCTCCCAAGTATGTTCCAAAAAACATTGTCAGCCAGGCAAGAGGAAACATTCACTATAAATAGCCGTTGAGGCCTTCATTTAAAACGCACAATTATGCTGAATGGAGAGTAATTATTGTAAAAGTAAACGGTTTCACTTTCAAAACGAAACCTGTCCCTCGTACAAAGAGCTGGCCTTGGACAGACATTGAGGCGGCTCAACTGACCTTAATCACCAGAGAACGTCGCTATCTTGGTTTCAGCAAAAAGCGAAATGAAGCAATGTCCCGCCAAAGCCGCCAAAGCCGCCGCGCACGGACCTTGAGCAAGTTCTTCACTCACAATTGCTCATTGCGCTTCGGCGTGTAAACTCTGACACACCTCCGGGCTGTAGTCAGGATCGCCTCTGAGTAGTAGGAGACTTGAAGGGGCGGTATAGAAATGTGTAAATAAATAAATAAAATAAATAAACCTTGGAGGCTGACGATGAGCTAGTCAGTTCAGCTGAGATTGCATTCCACGCTTGACTTGTTAGGCCACGATCCATAACCCTTAGGCTGTTGTACAAAAAATTCTGCAAAAGAAACGACATAACACCAGATTTCCAAATTACATTATCGTAATAACAACTACTTACTAATAAAATAATTAAACTCAACAAATCAAACAATGCAGTTCCAGTTCTACGAAATACTTTCGTTCATTGATTCATTACAATAATTTATATTGCGCCCCATCAAGGCAACTGCTCACGAGGCGCTACTGATCCAAGCACGGACAAAAAAAGCAGCTGTGAGATGCGTGAAGAATTATAGGGTCGAACCTTAGGAAGCACACACAAAGCGAGTCCACTCCAAAACGAGGGACCAACGACCGAGAAGGAACGCTGCTGTCTAGTGGCTGTGCGGGCAAAAGGGACGACCTGCTGGAAATACCTGCAATAATATCTATTAATAAAGTTCTACAAAGTAAGAATGCAACAGGACAGCGCTAGTCACACATATGGGGCGCGGTAGTGTAGTGGTAAAGGTCGCCGCCTTGCAACCGAAAGGTTGCGGGTTCGAATCCCACCCACCACGTAAGGACCTTGAGCAAGTCCTTCACTCACAATTGCTCGTGTCGCTTTGGCGTGTAAACTCAGACACACCTCCGGGCTGTAGTCGGGACCGCTTCTGAGTAGGAGACTTGAAGGGGCGGTATAGAAATGTGTGAATAAATAAAATAAAAATAAAGTAAGGAGCAATAGTTGCGATTTAGAGTGTACCGTTCGTGGGGCGTATTTCGCAATCATAGACAGTTTCGCCCCATAGCGAATGACAAGAAACTAAAAGTGTCCCACTTTACGAACTTTCCCATCTTAGGGAAACCTCCCCTAATTATGATGGTCCTTTTTCGTTCAAACCAACTTCTAAGATGGGTATAATATACAAACGTATTCGAATGCGTGGTTGTTAAAACTGTCGTTCACCCTTTGTTGTACTTTCAAAAGCTAATGTCAACAGCAGGTTTCAATGTTAAGATGCATTTGAGATAATAAATTATTGTTAAGAACAACTGCTGATCAGTGAACATTCTGTAAACTATCATTCAGTTTGTGAATGAACGATCGAAACCTTATAAGTCTGTAGCTACTTAGATGCGATGCTTAACTTATTCTATCGACGTCTCTGATATAATATTCAATGTCATCCCAGATTTAATTCATTAGATCGTTCGCTGTGCTCTCTTTCTATACTGAGAGTCAATTTGACAGAATATGCCTCACCGACTAAACACTTACTTCACTGGTGCATAATTCAGCCCACCTTGTTAATGGACAGACAATTAGGCCTGGCTATATACACTACCATCTAGGAAGTAACAACGGTAACTGGTAGCGACGTGTTCAGGTTTGATCAATTGATGGTTAATTATAATAATGTATCTCAAGCATCGTTAACCTATCTATAGATTATTACTCACGTTCACAAGAGAAACCAAAACACTTGACTAGACCATTTAAATGTTGGCTGTCATCCTTGGCTCGTAATAAGTACCCTCAACGAAGGCTCGACGTACAACGACAGTGACAGACACAGAGAGACAGAAAGGGACAAATTGACATAGAGAGAGAGAGAGAGAGACAAACAGATAGACAGGCAGAGACAGAGAGATAGAGACAGAGACAGAGAGAGACACACACACACAAGAATTAAAGGAGACATGTGAAGATACGAAGAAGCGCGGAAAGTGGGAGTCGAAGAGAACCCTTCAACTTCTATCTCGCTGTCTGATACAGGAAACACACAGGTAATAACAATCAGTAGTTAAATATTCATTCGCGGTATACTTATTTGAATCTCCTGCTATTCACTAAATTATTTGGTCAGTATAATGTGTAGTTTTCACACGTATAGTGAATAGCCTATACATGATCTCGACAGAAGTGGTTCCTCTTCATTCAACAGAAGTGTTTCCGTTTCATTTGAGCGGTTTTCCCCTCTGAACAGGTAAGAAATTAAACAGCATTTGTGTTTAATATAACGCATAAATAATTAATTGGATGCAGCTGTAGTCTTGATCATAAGATTATAGTCACTCTTACATTACAAGTCACAGTGACGACGTCAGTAATGACTACTCACACTGTGTCCAACACAAATGCAGTAGGCCTATTCATCGTTTATTCGTTTCACTTATAAGTCTACAATTGAAACTAATACGGCTATAGTGACTTGCAATGGCTACCGTACCATAAAACTTCGAGATTTCTCCTCCAACGCACAGGGACTACATTGCGTAATCATTATATGCATACTGAAGGCGCTATGACTTCCATAGCGAATGATTGGTCTTGGATCTGTTATTTCCATGAAATTTAATTTTGTATTCGTGAGACAGCGTTCAGTCAGTCGATATCTGACTCAGAGGACTTTAGTTCGTCCGTCTGTCCGTCTGTCTGTCTGTCTTTCTTTCTCTGACATTGATCTGAAAGGACCAGATTGCGGTGACTGTATCATATTACGGCATCTGAGGGTTTATGTAGCGCCTTTTAGGAACCATTCGAGAGCCCTTGATTCGGAGATTATCTCAGCAGTGGTTGATTTGCATTTGGCATCGATTCATTCTCTTCTCAGGCGACCGAGACAGACAGACAGACGAGAGAGTGTCGTCAGATGAGATGCTCCTTAAGGTCGCTGGTCAATGCAATGCACTGGATGACCTCAGACACACTTCAGTTGATTGCTATCAATGGCAGAATTACAATGAAGGTCTAAACGACTCTGAAGGTCACGACGACTGTCACAGATGCAGGGAGTGTAGCCTATATGTAGCCTATATGTGTGACTGAACAGTTCATCGGTGTTGTGATTACGTCAGAATGATCGTATCAGTTTGACAACAGTTGTAATGTGGTTAGCTATATCTGATGTACCTTCTGTGTTACAAATATACGTTACTCCTCCCCAGACTTGTCAAGGCCTTAAACCAGTGGCGGATCCAGGATTTCCTGCACGGGGGGAAAGAGTCAATCCTGATGGGCGCCACATTCTATAGCTAGGACAAAACTGGTATTTAACGCTAAATTTCAGTGGAAACTTGAAATGATGTCATCGATGTCTAATACTACAAACTATTATACCAAACTTATTAAAGTGACGAAAATGTTTCGAGACAATTTGTTTTAGAGAATAAAGAAGCATTTGCACACGTAGCTTTTGCAATAACCAAATTGAAAGCATTAGCACGATAATAGATCTAATAAGGATTAGGTCTAATAGATACATTAACACAGTATCCACTACAGTATATCATCTATCTGTCCAATTCCCTATCGGCGTTATTATTGATTCTGTATAGTTATTATGTGTGGGTCCGTAGCTTAGTGGAGAGAGCGACTGGTCGATAAGTTAAATACTGATCTGGCGACCTGGGATCGAGCCCCACATAGGGCAGTAATTTATTTTAAGTTTCTGTTAGCCGCCAAAGGCGTTTTCTGTTGTATGGTTTGTTTCGTGTCAGTTGGAAAACAAGATCGCCCACCCCCACTCCTGGTTTGGCCATACCAGGAGTGTTCCAGCACTTAGGCCATCAGTATAAGTCTAACCCGATGTAAAGGCCGACCTGCTTATCGTGCTATGCAGGCCGTATTTCGTATAACCTGTCTGTAATCATGTCGCGGTCTGTCAATGTGAATTTAATAAACGAATATATGTTTAATAGACGTAGGCCTAATCGCCAATAGATGGCATTAGGCGACAAAACCTTAATTCGATAGACAGACACAAAGACAGACATAAAACACAAGCACAAAGATAGACAAACACAAATACAGATACATAGGCAGATACATAGTCAGACACAGACAGAGGTATTCTGACAGTATGGATATAATCTGCGCCTGCCTAAATGAAGACCATTGTGTGTGTCTCCCTAAGCTTTAATTAGAACCTTACCTGCATCCAGAGACCAAGAATTCCCACGTATAAGAACAAGGCGCTACTTTCCGCGTGGGCCTATTTTTAAATAGGTTTAACAGCTTAAACCATGAGGTAATATGCCATTACTATGACCTGCCTTTGCTGTCAGCCTCAATCACTCTTCTCCCCATGCCTCTCTACTCAACACGTAAACACATGAGCAGAATAGAAATGCATAGGGAAGACCAGTGAAATAATAACATTAAGCTTAATAGCCGACTGAAAAGAACCAAACGTTAGCCATGCCAAGGCTGCTTTGGAAGCCCACTGCCCACAGTGACGGGCAGATCTGGTCTAAGGGGGCCAAAATATGACCAGGACGAGCAGGGAATCAATACAAATTATAGACAATTATTATTGTTACCGTAATTTGTTTGGTCTGAAATAACGTGAGATTTGAACTGAATCATGTGATCAAAAACCAATGATTAACGTATTAAATTCTACCAATTCTCCAAGATAAGGTCCTCTTGGCTGCACCGTCGCCCGATGGACAATAGCTTATAGGCTAAAGCAAATAGGCCGTTATAAATTATATATATAAGGGTTCTACAAGTGCAGATAAATCACATCCTTTGCAAATAAGTATATTAGATACGAACGGACAAAGCATGGTTTTAGATGGGTACTGACTTAGGCCTACTATTAATTTGCCGGATACCTGCTTAATATAATTTCATACATGTATGCCTGTGATATATTCACTGATGGTCTACACTTGAGTTGCCTGCCATCCAATAGACTGCTTAAAAGTGAAATATTAGCCCAAATCTTGTGATGCGTGATCCGTTGTCTATAATATAGCATTCCTGCATTTTAGAAAAGGCGCCATATAATGACGGTGAAAGATATCGAAAAAAACGTAATATTTAAAAATGGATTTAACCCAGAAACTAACTTATCCGAACCAGCGTGGGGAGGCTGTGCGAAGACTAATGATTGAAGGATGATAAAGTTAGTAGTTTATCGGCAGTTTGGTTCAATTTTATTTTGAATTGTTTTAGATTGACTTTAGTTCGATTTGCAGAAAAGCAACAGAAAAGGCCATCAGCTGCTAACTGCTTTTACATTTGAGATCAAAATGTGACGAAGAGAATAAGCAGAGCTATAGGACAAGCTTACATTTACTGAATCTGAGAGATCGATTTCATCTGGAGAGATCGATTTCATCTGGAGAGATCGATTTAATCTGGAGAGATCGATTTCGTCTGGAGAGATCGATTTCATCTGGAGAGAGAGAGTCGTTTCAGATGAATGGTCGCTGGTTTCTGTTACCACTTCTTTAAGTCGGATCCTATATTTAGGTGCACGAAACGTGGAATACTCAAAACTTAGACATCATAATCCGTTTGGAATAGAGCTCAACGAAGAATAGTTCTCATCTCGTTGTTCAGGAGGATTGATGAACAATCATTCGCGTTTGTTTCTTCCAATCTCTGGAAGGTAAGCATATACGAGTCACAGACTGAGCTCTTCACGGGATCCTTATGTAAACAAGATGTAAAGAGTCTATGTACAGCTTCGTATCCATCGTTTCTGCTTCTGACGGATGCCAGTGACAGTGGAAGTTCATTCACCAGAAAGAAACTGAAACTCTTCCAACTTTGTCAGTTGTAGAATATCTATCTCCGCTTAATAATCGATCTTAATCAAACAAAAGGTGACCAGAGTCGATCAGCAGCAGATGGAGAATCCGAAGAGTCAGATTGGACAACGAGCCCAACCGATGAAGAGCAATAGACATTCGATTCGACCAACTGAGTCTAGACCTTCAGGCATTGCAGCAGCAGAACAAATATCCGCTGCAGCAGCAGCAGCAACAGCAACAGCAGCAGCTGAAAGACAATTTAAAATGCTGCCAATGGAAGTTCCATGCGAGGTAGGACTACAGCTGTAAAGTCCGTTCTACCTTATTTATTATCGTAACATTTATCCGATGTAACTCTCCGCAGATAAACTCCGTCGACTTCGATCTCCCGCGCATGAACCTCTCTTACTTTACACTTATTTAGATGCTATTAAAAATTAATTCGATTAATTATCCCTTTAGTAACAACAGTCTGTAAAAGATATTCAAGAGTTTCTTCTTCGAAACATTACCATCAAGATTCCTCGTCGCCTTCTTTGCATGCGTTAACGGACAATTTGAATGATGCAATAATAGATTAATAGATTAATAGATTATCCAATAGTTTCGTACTTTCCTCCAGAGTGTCAGTCAAACTTGTCCTCAATCAATCATCGAATCAATCAATCATTGAAAATTGATGTAGCGCCCATTCAAGATCCCTACTCAGAGGCGTTCAAGACCTGCAGTTCATAACGGGTAGCCGACTAGCCGTATACACAGAATTTAAGAGATATTAATCTTACAGGAGCATGAATAGACCTGAAATTGAACCCGGTTATTTTTAGGTCAAAAGCAAAGGATAGGCTACATATATCTGCTAAATAAACAATAATACAGTTTTTCTGTTGTGTTTTGCAGCAACCTACAATGGTTTTTCTCTCTTTCGATGAACCAATGTCAGCGAATGAAGCTGAATTTCAGATGAACGTTCATCTGGTCAACGCAGATCCGAACTATTCGAAGAGAGCAACAGATGTCACCTGGATCAATCCGTTCACTTGCTATTTTAAGACTACAGGTTGTACTTTAAATATAAATAATCTATTGCATTGTAGCCACTTGTGCTTTAGCTATATAGGCTTCAAACCGACATTGTCCGTCTTTCTATTATGTAAATCATTCACGCAAGTCACGATATTTTACTATAGGCCTACAATTTCAAACTTAAGTTTATTTTCAAAAAGGTCTATTCGATTCACAAAATCCATTTTCACATTCCTTAAGTAGCATATAATATTTCTGTTGCCTATCCGGTTAGGCCTATGTCCAAATGCCTGCTAGGCCTACTATCTTCCGATTCGATCTGTTTCTTCGCACCATTTCGATTTCGTCAGTTAAGTAAAAGTCTCGAGAAATAATTGCAGCATGTAGGCCTATAGTTGAAATGCTGATTCTTCCTTCTAGAGAGACTTGTCACGCTGAGCTAAACTCTGATCCTTGTCGTCTTCAACTCCTCTCCAATTATTCTCATACTAGTGGTGCAGTGGTGAGTTCGGTGCCTTGTTGCCGGAGGGTCACAGGTTCAAATCTGCCTCAAGCGTTGAAACCTTGAGCAAGTTCTTCACTCACAATTGCTCTGCATAACAGCTGCTCTGCGGAGTGAGTTTGAGCCATCGACGTTCTATCGTATATGGTCGTGCATGTGAGCACTTCTGAACTGTGTCTAAGGAGGGCGATATAAAAGTACCAATTTGTTGTATTGAATACTGCATTGTATTGTATACTTATTGTTTTCATGGATTAATAATAATTATTTAAGTTAGGAGCGAACCTTATCTTAAACCTTTCTGAACTGATTCAGAGAATCCTCCTGGACAAGCGACAGTTCTTGTCTACGAGAGAGGAAAGTACATTGGGTCAAAGGAGCTCAGCTACCAATCAAGGCAAAGCGAACTCTCAGCCAACGTCACCGAACTCCTTCTACGTCACATCCGGTTGCTCTGTGACGAATTGCTGCAGCTGGGGGCAGCGACCGACCACTTGGATCGGCTGCTGGCATCAGTCTTCGATTCCGATGAAAGAAACACACAAGAAGGCCTGTTCGTTCCCTATCGCTATCTGAACAACAGTAAGCGATTTTCATTCCATTGCATTCTTTAATCGACTAATAGGATTTATTAGATTCTAGAGTGTAGACTGCAGAGGAGTAAAAACCAGAGCAAGCTCTGAAAAACATGCTTGGCTAAAGGAACACCTTACTGGTCTAGTCTATAGTTTATAGAATATCAAGTTCGCAGGCATGTAGGCTATTTTGACATGGATAATCCAATTAAGCCTCGACCAAACTAAAAAGTTTAGGCTACACCCCTTAGTAACATTCAATGGCAACTCGTTTACTACATGGTGAATGGAAAAGAACGAACCTATCTTGTTGTAATTTATAGCGATAAGTTACGAAGTAATTTATATATTTTAATGAAACTTGGAGGAACTTCAGTTTAAAATTATGAATCAGATAACTGTAATTTTTTTTAGTTATAATGTGTGTTTAAAATGTCCTCCTTAGACCTCAACGCACGCACAAAGACGCGCTCGAGGCAGACTAATTACGGAATTGATAACATATCAAAATTCGTCCCATGCCTGTAGACCTATTAGGCCATTACGTTACGAAATTTCCCGACACCGAGCATCTTTGTCTTGTAAGCTTTTCTATCATAACACCCCCTGATTTTGTAATCCTTGGGATTAAGGTCTGGGATAGTTGGAAGCTTAAGTATGGAGGTTATGTAGAGGTTCGCTCTTTTCCGTTCACAGTGTATATTTAATCAAGGACAATCCGTGCGAAGTCGGGTGTGAAAGTTAAGTGTCAGCTTCTTTTATATGAATGAATTAATTTTATGCGAAGACGTAACTGGCTTCGAATCGGGTGTTCTGGAATTTCCTACTCTGCTCCACCTGGCGGCCAAGTATGGCTTCAGCGAACTGTGCTCACGTCTGACGGATCTTCCTAGTGTTTACTCCGCCTATCGCCTGACGAACTCTTCTGGTTGGCTACCAGAGGACATCGCCGCCAAGATGGGACACGATCAACTGGCCAGGCTACTCGAGACATTCCGTGAAGTGGTAGGATGGCTCAATGTATTTCTAACTGCACAGATTAGGCCTATCTATAGAAGGTCAACGCTGTTGCTATGCTGTTGTCGTAAGCTTAATTATTAATAATTACAAGCTGTCGTATACCGCACCTTGAAGTTAACAGTATGCTGTACAAATGCAATATAAGCTTAAGTGAAATGTTAGTACCTCTTACAAAGCCCAGGGTCTGCGCTGCTGCAGCCTATACGGTGCTAGAATTAATGTCATCGAGAGCAGACAAATAACGTTATCAGGTAGGCTAGCAAAACATAGCTTGGTTGATTAGAAGAGAAACGAGTGCACAAAGCTATAGACAGGTAGAGTTCAGATGAAGTTAAGACTTTCTGAAGCAGGGAGAATGCAACAACACGAAATATCTCTCAAGCCAACTTCAGAGACAACTTCAGAGTTCCCCACATTGCGCAAGCTACATCTATATGCATTATGAAAATATGTATGTAATACTATGTATATACGATGTACTTACTATGTACGTGTGTAAGTACAATGTATGTATGTATTACACCGTGCTTCAAAAAAGTAAGCCAAACTGTTTTTGATATAACTCTAATACCGGGCAATCAATCTTCCTACAATTTTCCAGATATTTTGAGAATTGAACCAAAAATGGTATTTCAAAATATCAAATGATTCCAAAGTACCACAAATTTTATATGAGTTTTTGTGAACTTCATATCCCGAAATTTAGGTTTACGAACAAATTTCGACACCTTGATTTAATTAAAAGTAAGCTAAACTTTAACGACCATTTTTTATTTTGTGAACAAAATATTAAAACCTGAACCATAATTATTTTATTTGTGCTTCCTGAAAAAAATGCACATATTTACTTTTTTATATTAATGATTTTCGTTTGTCTTCCTGCTAAAAAAAGGCGATATTACGATAGAGGACAATTTAAGGGCTGTCGTTCAATGGTGCTAGCGCAAGCCTCCAGGCTTGTGTACAAGCAGAATGAGGACATTTTGAACATTTTCTTTAATTAAATCATCAAATCATAGGACTACAACTGAGAATTTCTTCACAAAAGTATTAAAACTGTCTTCGTGTTAGAATTAACCTACTTTTTGTTACAAAATCTGAAAGAAAATTACTTGTACACCTAAATTTCGGTGTATGAAGTTTAAAGACTTATGTAAAAGTTATGATATGTTGGAATTATATGATATTTTGGAATAACATTTCTGGCTCAAATCTCTAAATATCTGAATTGGAGATACAGCTAAAACAGTTTGGCTTACTTTCTTGATCCACGGCGTATATATTTATGTACTATAATGTATGTGTAACTGTGTTTGTATGTATGTATGTATGTATGTATGAATGTATGTATGTATGTAAGTAAGTAAGTAAGTAAGTAAGTAAGTAAGCGTCCATTTATAAAGCGCCCCTTAGAGCGAACTCAACAGAGGCGCTCCTGACCAGATGGGCAGAGCTAATGGAAAACAGGATAGTCTTCAGGCGCCTACGAAACCCAGAAGGAGATAGAGAGAGGAGCTCCTGCCTCAAGACATAAGGAATACTATTCCAGGCAGTAAGTCCAACAAAAGCAAAGCTGAAAGTCTGGGCTGTGGCATACCGCATGCAAGGGACGAGGAGCATATCTTGAGAAACAGAGCGCAGGGCACTTCGACCCGGGATCGAAGAAACAGTAATGCAAAGGTCAATAAGATAGCGAGGAGCGAAGCCAGCAACACAGCTTCGCATTAAACAGAGTATCTTGATCTTGCAATGGGGGAAGTTAGGATATAGAATATACAATGCATTACTGTATTAATATTCATACATCACTACGTCTCATAGCCTAGGAGTCAATCATTACACTAGGAGGAGTATAGGATTCAACAGCATAGGTCAGGTATAACGCACACGCATACATACAGGGTGGGCCAACAGAAATGACCAAAGTTTGAATGGATATAACTCGAGTAATTGTTATCCGAACATTGAATCCAATATATCAGATTGAAGATAATTATCCATTTTATCATTCTGCAAAATATCTAAGAGATACTATTACGATATTTTGAGATAATGCTATTAATATTCGATGTTCCATTTTCTTGCCATAAAACTGCAAGAAAAAACAAAAGTCTGAAAC